>APFE031282054.1:15158-33651 GCA_000404065.3 Pinus taeda | reverse complement strand
ATTAATAATTGATTTTTATTTTATTTTTTATTTTAACCAAGTTAAAATGTTTAACATACATTAAATTACAACATCCACTTTTACTCTTGATTCACCAAGCCCCGAGAAGATCAAATATTTTTTCACTATATGCTAGTTTGCATATACGATATTTGATACCTCTCGGGGCTTAGTAGATCCAAAGTAAAGATGGATCTATGCCAGTTTAATTCCCCCATTTAAATAGGCTACATTCCACATGAATACCATGGGTCAATACCATGTGCCATTTTTATTTTTATTAATACTAATATTAGAGTTAATAATGTTTTTTTGCATGGTATTAATGCGGGGTGGAAAGATTATTTTGGTCTTGAAAATAATTGTATAACAGCAAACCTAGTATGTGGGATAAAAAGTAGTTCCTCTTTGACACTTTAGTCACTCCTGTTATATTATATGGCTGTGAGGTTTGGGCATCTCTAGAGAATCATGGAGAAAGATTGAGCAAATCCATAAGCGTTTTATAACTTATAACCTAAAAATTAAAAGTAATACACCCTATCCTATTCTCCTTATAGAATTAGGTCTTTCCCCTATTGAGAGCTTAGCTATGATTAGGTTCCCGCTGTACAAGCACAAATTCAATAACATAAACGATCATAGACTTCCTAAGCTAGCTTTAAATTCTAGCCAAAACCACCTAAGGCTCAATCGGGGGTGGCATAAAGACATAAGGGCTTAGTTAAACTATTGGGAGATCAACTAGAATGATGCATTGCAAAACATAAATAACATTAAAGATGTTGTTACTTCTAAGTTCAAAGAAAAAGTGTGGTGTGAGAAAGATTTAGCGGCTAAAAGAAAATTAAGTTATTATAAGAATGTCATCAACCCCACCCTAGAAGATCAAAAATATCTCTCTATTTTAACTAGCTCAAAGAAGAAAATTAATACAGCAAAGATTAGAATGAATTCTCATGAGCTCTATAGTGAAACAGGTCATTGGGCAGTTCCTAAAATGCCATGGATGGAAAGGATCCGCCATATATGTGAGAATATGAACATCGAGGATGAAAATCACTTCCTCTTAGAGTGCCCCACATACAACCACATTAGATCTCAGTTTCACAATCTTTGTTACAATACTGACCTTCCTAGCCTTTTACAATGTCAAAATTATAGTGAACTCGAGAGGCTTCTCTCCAAGCTTTTTGAGCATAGGAATAAAATCTTAAATCAAAATAAATAATTTGTTTCTTTAGGTCTGATAGACCATTGTTTGGTCTCAGCGGACGTTAACCATCATCATCATCAATAATAATTTAGCCCAATTTAGCCCATGGTATTTGGCCCATAGTATTTTGCGCATTGGTTTCACCTAAATATAACACATTTTTTGAGTGTTCGTAAATATAAGGTGACTTATGGAGTAAATATAAAAAAATGTTTTATTTGATTACCATACCTCTAATTTATTTATATTTTTATTAATTTACCATACCTCTTTTACAAATATGGTATTTGGCCCATAGAATTCACTTAAATAAAACCTCTTTTTTGAGCCTTCATAAATAGAAAGAGGGTTATGGACTAAATATAAAAAGAGGTTTTATTTATTTACCATACTTCTAGTTTATTTATATTTTTATTCATTTACCATACTTTTTGAATAAGTATAAAAATAGGTTTTATTTATTTACCATACCTCCACTTTATTTATATTTTTATTTGTTTACACCCTTGCATGTATATAGGGTGACTTATGGAGTAAATATAAAAAATGTTTTTTTTTATTTACCATACCTCTCATTTATTTATATTTTTATTAATTTACCATACATCTTTTATAAATATGGTATTTGGCCCATAGGATGCATTTAAATAAAACCCATTCTTGAAAATTAGGGCAAATGGAAGGTTGTAACTCCTAATTTCAAGAAATAAATTTACCTTTTTTACCCTCTCCCTTAAAATAAGGTGGGTTGTTTGAGGCAATTTGTAAAAATGTACTATGATACAAAATATTCACCCACTAAAAATTTAAAACCCCTTAATTTCGCCAAAGGGCGAACATTCGCCCCTAAAATTTTCCATGGTGTCCCATACTTGCTTGGACTTAGTTGTTGCTACAACCCTTGGAAAATACTTTCATGAACTGATTGAAAAATGTAGAAAAGGGCTTTTGCATCCTCCTTCCAAATCTGGTATGCTGCTGCTGGTTTATGAAAACTATTCTCCACCAAACCCTAAATGTCTTGAGAAGAAAACATGGTCTTCATTGTAATAGCCCAATAATCATAATTTTTCCCATTAAATTGAGGTATGTGAGGATTAGTCAAGCTTGTGCTTGATGTTTCTATTTCCGAGTGTAAAAAAAAAAAACTTTCTACATGTTAGTAAATACCCTTCAAAGGAAAAAAACAATCTGCCTTAAAAAAAACTACAGTTGCCGCAAGAACATTGCAACTACATAGAGGCTTAATTAAAATAAAAGTTTAACGCTTTATACCATGTTTGAAAAATTTCAGAGGTGTAGAGGAGAGGACTCTGGCTCAAAAATCAGTTGCGGGGTTGCGGCAAGTCAAAACTGCAGTTGCGGCAAGAACATTGCAACTACACAGAGGCTTAATTAAAATAAAAATTTACACACAACAAAACAAAGTAAAACAAAGTAAGGCTTGGAAAAACATAATAAAAACTTTAACTTATAATTCAAATGCACGAAATTACATTCATATGAGACTGTTGCTCATTCACGAAGTAAAAACAAAGGTTTACAGTTACAACGATTTACACTTCACCAGGGGTTGTAGAGTAACACACAGTGAAACACAGTTATTTTCACACGCCGACCAAAATTTGCTCCACTATTTTCTCTTCACCTCTTAGACTTTCACCCACTCTCTCACCTTGCAAAAAGACTTTTACATTCATATTTAACCAAACATACAACTTTGACTCATTAATTTATGTTAGAGCAAATATTTAAGACACGGGATGGGCGACTATACAAAATGAGGGATTGTACTATTGCTAAATAACAATTTGCAAGTTGACTGGGCAAACATGGTGTTTGTCAGTGTGTTTAAGAGGGTGGTTGAGATTAATATTTCCAACATTTCTCACATATATAGAGGAAGATTGGCAACATTTCATTCATGTCTTGCGGATAGAATGTTCTTGACGATGTTGTCGTCTTGCCAAATCGAGCTTGTGAACCGATGCATAGCAAATTGGAAACCATTTTTTAGGTTTTTGCAATCTGTGCACCAAGCCTTTGCCTCAGTGGACACTCCAAAAGTCAATGTATTACTTAGCAAGCGCTTTGGTTTTGCATTTGAGTTTGCTATCCCTTTGTAATATGTATTTTGGTTCAGTGGATTGTTACTCATATTTTCATAGGAGTAATTATCTCATTCTAGAGGTTAGAATTACAATGAAATCCCTTAAAGTTGATATTTTTTCATTGATTTTATAGTAATATTGCAATGAAGTGGGTTTACTATCGTGGTGAAGTACGAGTAGGCTATGTTACATATTGAATAGTTTCATTTTTTGGGTTTCAATGTAACCATTACTCCACTTGAAACCACTAGAACACAAACTAATTTGGAATTCCAAGCCCACACTTTAACACCTGGAGAAGTAAAATCATGGTTGCCTGCTAGTAGTTTTCTAGTCTGTATACAAACACTACTGCTGTAGATGAATCATTTGGTGGATTGATACTCAAAGGTCAACTTTGATTTTATCCAACCGAGGTAATAAGTGGCTTCATTTCTCATATATGATATCCTTAGGAGGAGTGGGGTCCCATTCTAAATCTGTGAAGATGGAACTCATCCTATAACTTGTATCTTGTTGCCGTTACACCTACTAGGAGTGGGACATAAGCATCTATGATAAGCGGATAGAAAGATAACTTAAAAAATCCTGCAAGTCCTATATCATTCCTTTGACCCTTACTTATTTGTTGTTATTTAGAAGGATCATCCATTTCTTGTTTGGGGATTACAGGAACTAAATGAAGTATTGTGGAAATTTGTATTATGCCTTTGAAGGTTCCATCATGATATGGATTTAGCCATGGCTGACATTTAAATTTTTTACCATATGTTTATTTTTTTAATTTTTTAAGTTTTTGGCGTTCCTTTACATTTTTCAATGCAATTACTAGTTCTAACTTATCAAAATCCCTTTGACAATTTTATTAAAATAACTATATATATTATTTTTATTTAAATTTAATTATCTGCATTTATATTTTATTTTTAACTGAATATATATATTTTTTTCAGTACGAAAAAAGCTTGATTGTATTATAATAAAAAAAGTACCAATATATCAGAAACATGGAAACCTGACTAATCAGATAGAAGATAAGTCAAACTGGTATGGTGCTGGATACAAAAATGGGTTCATTCATAACAAAAATGATTTAGCATTTAGGATCTAAAAAAGAATAGTCAAGAAAAAACAAAACCATACCAACATAAGAAACAAAACCATACCAACATAGTTACATGTGTAGGTAAATTCCTTTTAAGAAGCATTCTTTGCTATGTATAAAAAAAATATGCAATTTGAAAATAGAATAAATCAGTTACACGAAAAACATACCAGAAGCCAATATATTAACAAGGAAGATTATGTACCCTGGAAAGAGAAATCCTGAATCTCATAGTTTCATGAAAAAAATGAATATGAAATAAGTTAGACAGTTAGTTAATTAATTAATTTCTCATATTTAAAAATGAAATATGAAATATATTTAAAAGTATTATATACTTTCTCATATTCCCAATTTCTCATATTCCCTGTGCAGTTTGTACAACAATCTTCAAAGACGGCGATTGCTCAATACCGGGCAGCTCTTCTAACTCGGAGCAGCCGGAAACGTCCAGGTGTTGAAGCTTTGTCAGCTGCGCCAACCCGTGTAAGCGCTTCAGCTTACTACATCCAGTTGTCGTCAACTTCTCTAAAGATAGCAATGTTTGCATACTTGGCAGCTCCTCCAGCATTGTACAATACGAAATTTCTAAACTTTGAAGTGTGGTTGGCAATGCTCCAACCTCCACCAGCCGGTCACAAGATTCTATTTGCAGATGTTGAAGGTTAGGGAAAACAGCGTTAATAAAATAGGATGCCTCAGAGGCGTCCATTTTGCTCGACACTCCTGGGCCTCTCGAATCGGTTACTGTCTCAACCTCCTCTGCAACATTTTGGAATGCTACTTCCCTTGATGGGCATTCTTTGACCTCTAACTTTTCAACATTTTTGTTCCGATAGATTTTCAACCTTTTCAACTGAGTCAACATTCTAATGGAATCAGGGAAACATTTCAATGGGCAACAGATGAATGTCAATTCCTCCAAGCTCCTTAGATGACCGAACGAAGGTGGCAGCATTTCCAAACAAAAGCTTCCTAATGTCAGAAATTTCAAATTACATAGGTTTCCGATATCACTTGGCAATTCTTTGAAGTAAAGTTCCAAATGCATTTCTTGCAAGAACCGCTGATATGTAAGTTGGGGAGGCAATTTTCTAATTTCCAAAGTACGCCCTGAAAGATAGAAGTTTTCAAGTGTGGTGATCTTTCCCAGGGTTTCGCTGGAGATGGTCAACCGATGACAACCATACAAACGCAGAAATTTAAGTTCTATTAAATTTCCGAACGAATTTGGGAGCATCAGCAAGTTTGGGCAGTATAACTCAATATGCTGGAGCTTGGTTAAATTCCCAAAGGAATCTGGGAGCGACCTCAAAAATGAACAGTGACTGAGTTTCAAGTGTTTCAAGGAGAGTAGCTGACAGAACTCGTCTGGCAAAGTTTTCAATGGCAGTTTTGAAGCACTGTCGTCACCCCTGAGGACAATCATCTCGAGGTGCTTCAACTGCCCTATGGAATCTGGAATCTTGGACAATCTAGAAGCAGTGATATACAACTCTCTCAGCTCCAGAGGTGCCTGCAATGTTCCCTATGTCAACTTTCTGCATTGCGGTATATTAAAACAACAACAATGCAATTTTTGCAATAGTGGAAAATCAAAACGACCTTTTGTCAATAAATTATATGCACAATTCTTAAATTTTCCCTTTTGTCAATAAATTACATGACTATCTACCTCAGATTCATGTTCCCACAGTATTTCCAAATCGCGCCCCTCTACATGCAAAATTCTTAAATTCTCCGTCGAAAATTCTGAAGCGGAGTACGGATAGTTATTCCAGCGAAGCATTATTGGTTGCGATGGCTGCTCAACATTGAATACGCTTTCCAAATAAGAACCCCTACCTTCAGGCCGCTGCAACTCAGTGACTAGACGATCCCGTTCCGCAGAATTTTTTATTCCTTGCACCTAAATAGTTATCAGGAAACCGTTAGAATCAATATTGACATCCTTGCAAAGTTAAGGAATTCAAAATTTGACAGATCACAGCTCTATTTTGAAAGTCGGTATAAAATTTCAAATACTTACAGGTGACGGGTCCGAACGGTTTCCAGTTACGCGCCAAATACGACGCAAATGTTCTTTGTCTGCCAAAGATCTGCCCAGGTCTCGCAAGTGGTCGTGCATTCTTATACATTCTGCCTTATCCTTTGTAGGAATTTCCCAACTCCGAACGTCCTCCACCTTTAACTCCACGAGGCACTTGTTTTGTAGATTTTGAAGGCCCAGCGATCCTTCCCACCCGGATCCATCCCATATCCTGATGGCTCTGTCCTTCCTTTCTCCTATGAGGAAACAGGCAATGTCTATGAATATCTGTTTCTCCTCTTCGTCGAGACTGTCGTAGCTAATTTTCAGTGTTTTTTGTATATCCTCTGGAAGTATTTTGGAAATTTTGCGCAATTGCGCTTTCCAATATTGAAGATTTTTACGATAAAGAAGCGACCCGATGACTTTGAGAGATAATGGTAACCCCTTGCAGGCATCCAAAAAATCATTAACTAATTGTTCAAATCCTGCAACAGCATGAGGTTTTCGGAATGCATGCCAGCAAAAAAGCTCTGTGGAGTGTTGTGGATTGAGGCCTTCGAGCATGTAAATAAATCCATCTTCAACACCCCAATCTGTAAGTACGCATTTGTCGCGGGATGTAACTAGAATTAAGCTACTAAAACCAAGGACATCCTTAGCTGGTGAAATTAATGCTTCCAGCTGATCAATATAATCGACATCATCAACAACCATAAGAGCGTTAGAAGCCGAGAGATGCCTTTTCAGAAAAGAGATACCTTCATCAGTGTTGTTTATTTGCAGATCCAGCTGATTCAAGTCCTTAATAAGTTGTCTCTACAAGGTATCTAAGGATCCTCCACGGTGCTTTTCTCTGACATCAGATAAAAAACTGGAACGACGGTACTTTGTTCTCGCACTGTTAAAGAATTCTTTTGCGAGAGTCGTCTTTCCAACCCCGCCCAGTCCAACAATTCCTACGACCCTAGCCTCAGCGCTTTCATGCTTCTGCCATAACACTTTCTCCTCAAAATCTGCAACTTTGTCCGCTAATCCAGTGGGAAATTTGGCGACATGCAGGGGTATTTTTGGAACTAATTTCAGCACTTCTTCGACGACATCCGCCAACAGCTTCCCCTCGTCGCTGAATAATGTCGAGAATAAACTTACTAGTAAGAAAAAGGTAGATGAATTCTGACATACCTATGAATCAGACAAATGAGAAAGAAAAAAAAATGACAAGCGAAGAGGGAGAGTTGAGAGCTCACCCATTATAAGGCGCCTCGTCCAGCTCGAAACCGCTGATCCCTGCAACATCATGGAGAGCCTGCTTCCACTTTCCAATGATGTTGGAATCGTGTCGTGGTTGAGAATCGGATGTTCTTTTCTCTTGGAGCCAGCTTAGGGATTGAGCATACACTCCTTTTTCTCCCTCCGTCCACCGAAGTTCTGTAGGTTTGACATGGAAGAATATGGGAAGAATGGTTGAGCCCTTCTTCAGCTTCATCTCCAGGATGAGCAGCAGCTCGTTGAGACACCAGGGTGATTGGCAATAATTGGGAGAGAAAATAGCTAAATGGATGGAGGCAGCTCTAATAGCGCCGTCTATCTCATCAGTGATCTTTTCTCCCTTTTGCATTTCTTCCTTGTCCAGGAAGACTTGTAATCCGTGTGCTGTGAGGCCATTGTAAAGATGGCTGACAAACGTTTTCTTAACATCAGGGCCTCTGTGATTCAAGAAAACATGGTACTGATAGCAGTTGTTGCCATCAGCTGTGGAGGCGGAAGCGGAGGCCGAGGCCGATATGGAGGAAGATGCCATTGGATACGGAATAATAGAGAAGTAATACAAAAGATTGGGAATGCGCAATCAATCACCTGAATATAATATCTTCGTGTAATTCAGCTGACAAATGCAAAGGGTGTACCAGTTACTTCAAAGCTATTACCAGGCCTTTGGCACGCTGTGTGTCTCAATCTCTCAGTGCTTGCCAAACCAGTAAACAAAACCAAGCTGCAATGTAAAGTAAGATTCGTTCACAGTTGCTTTAATGACCGAACTGCACTGCCCTTCTCTATGTCAAGTAATTATCAGATAAATTGAATTAAAAACATGGCCAGAGTTTAAGTAGGTAAGGAAGTGGAAGCCAGAAATGTGTGGCAGTTTCTGTTTAGCGACCTAGCAACAGGGGCTCACATCACGCGTTTTGTCTCTTTCATCCTTTCTACTCATTGCTTTAACCATCCACACGGCCCCACATTACGCGTGTTGTCTCTTTCACCCGAAAGTCACTTTAAAAAAGATGATTCGTTTTCTTTTGATTTCCCTCTGAAGAAAAGACTTTGCGTTGATTTTCCTTCACAGAAAAGACTTCACTTTTTCTTTTGATTTGATTAATAGAGTACCGCTTGCCACCGACTCACACATGCTACCCAACTTCGTATGTACCTTCACAGAGGACCACTTGCCACCGACACTCACATGCTACCCAGCGTCAAGTTACGGCCTTTTATTTTCTCAAGAGACAGATTTATTTTCTTCGAGTAATAAATGAAGGGGGTGTATATGCTGACCATTGGATTTTGTTAAGGCTTGGATTTTGCTAAGGCCAAAATCGAACGGTGGGCATATACACCCATTCTTCATTTATGGCCCGATAACATGGGTTTTATTGACGGCCACGCAAAACATCTTGAATAACATAAAATAATCGAGTGACAGAAGTTTAAGGAACTAAATTATTTGGTTTCAAAAGTTCATAACATCCCAAGTAAATATTTAGAAGATAATTAAGCACTATTCATTTAGAAGTAGTGACGTTAGATAAGTAGTGAAATTAGATTATGATTAACCATGATTATAAATTTAATAAATTTATATTAAATTTAACTATTAATATTATAAAACATATGAATAACATTATATTTTAGGAATATGAGCTTTTAGATTAATAAATCTAAGTGATTGATATTATAAATCTAATAGAATAATAAACCCAAGGGATTAATACTAAAAACTTAAGGGAACAATATTAAACCTAAGGGATAACTATTATAAACCCAAGGTATATAAACCCTAAGATAAATATTATAAACCCAAGGGATTATAAACTCAAGGGAATAATATTGAACCCAAGGGATAAATATTATAAACCCGAGGTATATAAACCTTAAGATAAATATTATAAACCCTAAAATAAACATCGTTGACCATGGTTGACCAAAATTGATTTTCATATTGACACAATCTTTGTCACAATGTGACATTGGATTATGGTTGACCATGATTGATTTTCATATTGAGACAACCTTTGGCACAATGCGACGCTGGTCAATTGTTGACCATGGTTGATTTTCATATTGAGACAATCTTTTTCACAATGTGTCAATGGTTATTGACCATGATTGATCATGGTTGACTATGGTTGATGTACATATTGAGGCAATCATTGACATAATGTGACATTGGAACATGGTTGACCATGGTTGATTTTCATATTGAGATAATCCTTGTCACAATGCATCATTGGTTGATTTTCCTATTGAGAAAATCTTTGCCACAATGTGACATTGGACCATGGTTGACCATGATTATAAACCCAACGGATTTATATTAAACCCAAAGATTAATATTATAAACCCTATGAATAATATTTTGATTTGATTAATAGAGCACCACTTGCCACCAACTCACACATGCTACCCAACTTTGTATGTTCCTTCATAGAGGACCACTTGCCACCGACACTCACATGCTACCCAGCTTCAAGTTACGCCTTTTTATTTTCGCAAGAGACGATTTATTTTCTTCGATGATATCACTGATCACGCAAAACATCTCGAATAACATAAAATAATCGAGTGACGGAAGTTTAAGGAACTAAATTATTTGGTTTCAAAAGTTCATAACATCCCAAGTAAATATTTAGAAGATAATTAAGCACTATTCATTTAGAAGTAGTGACGTTAGATAAGTAGTGAAATTAGATTATGATTAACCATGATTATAAATTTAATAAATTTATATTAAATTTAACTATTAATATTATAAAACATATGAATAACATTATACTTTGGGTGATTTAATAATTTCTTATACATTGAGGAGGATGGCTAGGGTTTTGGGCACCGCCGTCATACTGCGCATCGCAGAGGCAGAGTCGACAGAGTTTCCACGAGGGTTGATCGCCGAACCAACCCAACTAAATACGCCGAAACGGATCTAGTACAGCAGAGGTCGAGTCCATAATCCCTCTGTAACGAATTGAGCCGCGGATGAGCAATGGTTTGTTCACAGGTCATGGACGGGAGCTGAAACGATGGTGAGGGTTTCTAGAGATCCGAGCGACGCAGCCACGGTGAAGGAAGA
Source organism: Pinus taeda (assembly GCA_000404065.3). Taxonomy (NCBI): domain Eukaryota; kingdom Viridiplantae; phylum Streptophyta; class Pinopsida; order Pinales; family Pinaceae; genus Pinus; species Pinus taeda. The sequence continues at coordinate 22,839 of APFE031282054.1, read as the reverse complement.
GGTTGGGGGCGCGACAGAAGCTAGCCCGCAAAGAAAATCGAATGAAGGGTTGCCGAAAACAACTGCGCAGAGACGGAATCGGTTTCGCGACGGGCCAAAAAACAATTTCTTCATGGCAGATCGGCTCCTGACGGCAAATCGACCTTCTTACAGGTCTCAGACGCATCCACTACCCCAAGTATTATTCTCCCAGGTATCGCCAGAATCAATCAAACTTCGATATGGCCTAGGGGTTTTAATCCGCCTCAGGTCAGATCTGCAAACCTATCTAGTCATGCATCAAGACAAAGAGGAAACGCCCAGGTTGGGAACGACCGCTCCAACAAACGCCGCACAGATCGACATGCCTCCCAATCGGCCAGATCCTGCAAAGATTGGGGGCGATCCGGCCTGCAGGGTTACAGATCTGGCACAGCAAAGGCTCCACAGCACCGATCTAATCCATACAGATGCAGATCTGATTCAGATCTTCATCAAATTGATTGAAGGAAAACACTACTGCATGCGGCTCAGAAAGGCAACAAGCATCCATGAGTTAAAAGAGGAAATACAGGGGCGCCATGGAATCCCAGCACGATTACAACACCTCATATACTCAGGGTCCAGTTTGCAAGACAACAAAACTCTCCAGCACTATGGCATAACCAATGATTCAACCATTAATCTAACTCTCCGACTGCGTGGCGGTAGCTCTGTAACCAGCTCTAAAAACACAGGCTCTTTTCGGGATGCAGTAAAAGGAAAGGGAGAAAAAATGAAAAACAAAGCAGCCACACCACCAGAATTTCCAGGACCCTACATCGTTGAACAAAAGCCAGAATCACCAACTCTACAAGTATCTATGCCGGAGGTAAATAGCCTATACATTGATTTAACTAAAACTGCAGTTATATGTAGATTCAATGGCTTCTGGCCAAAATCAGATGCCCTGCATCAATGGATCTATTCAATATGGACACCTAACTGTGAAATTTATCTCTGCCCTAAAGGGTTTTTCATAGTTAGATTTGATACAGAATAGGAAAGAGACAGCATTATCAAACAGGGGCCTTGGTTCTGGGGCAGTGCTGGCCTCTTCACCACCCCCTGGTTCTCGGATTTTGATGCTACCACAATGATAGTCTCAACAATGCCTGTATGGGTGAGGCTACATGGGCTCCCACTACACTTCTGGCATCAAAAAGTGTTAATCGCCATTGGGAATTCTCTAGGAAAATTCCTAAAAATGGATGAAGACAGAGCAAGCAGGGGAATCTTTACATTCGCCAGAATATGTGTAGAAGTGGATTTGAGCCAGGGGCTACCTGCCCACATCATGCTAAACTTCAATAATACTCAATGGATACAGCAGCTTGACTACGAAAACACAACATTCCGATGCAGGAACTGTATGCAGACAGGGCACCTTCAATATGATTGCCCAACAGCCCCAAAGGACCCTAAGAAAACTAAGAAACAACAAAAAAATCCCAAAGGCTGGAAACACACAGAGCCATTGGAAGAAGAGGACATAAAGGAGGAACCCACAGAGAACCACACGGAACCAGAATCTCAAATGGGATAGAAACAAACTCAGGAAGCGAATACCCCTTCTACTCATACGGGGCTGATCATTACAGATCTGCATCAGGAGTTACAATTGGAAGTAAGTGGCATAAAGAGAACACATGGCTCAGAGGGCTCAGAATCAGACAAAGAACAACAAATGATCACATTGGAAAACCAGTTAGCTACTATTTCACCCACAGTTGACTCGGGAGGATGGCGTCGGGTGGAGAAGAAGAAGGGAAGAAATGTATATGCTTGCTAGAACATATATTTTCTTTTTCTGTTACTCTGTTGGGTCCTGTCCTTACATAAATAGTTCATCTGCTATTTAGTGCTTCTTTCTTTGTTTTGCTGCCTGTTATTACAGGATCAGACATCTGCATATGCCTATGGCATCTACAAAATGTAATTTTATCAATTATGAATAAAATTACGATTTTTTCCTAGGGGAAAAAAAACATTATACTTTGGGAATATCAACTTTTAGATTAATAAATCTATTTGATTGATATTATAAATTTAATAGAATAATAAACCCAAGAGATTAATACTAAAAACTCAAGGGAACAATATTAAACTTAAGGGATAAATATTATAAATCCAAGGTATATAAACCCTAAGATAAATATTATAAACCCAAGGGATTATAAACTCAAGGGAATAATATTAAACCCAAGGGATAAATATTATAAACCCGGGGTATATAAATAAATATTATAAACCCTAAAATAAACATCGTTGACCATGGTTGACCAAAATTGATTTTCATATTGACACAATCTTTGTCACAATGTGACATCGGATTATGGTTGACCATGATTGATTTTCATATTGAGACAACCTTTGGCACAATGCGAGGTTGGACAATGGTGGACCATGGTTGACCATGGTTGATTTTCATATTGAGACAATCTTTTTTAGAATGTGTCAATGGTTATTGACCATGATTGATCATGGTTGACTATGGTTGATGTACATATTGAGGCAATCATTGACATAATGTGACATTGGAACATGGTTGACCATGGTTGATTTTCATATTGAGATAATCCTTGTCACAATGCATCATTGGTTGATTTTCCTATTGAGAAAATCTTTGTCCCAATGTGACATTGGACCATGGTTGACCATGATTATAAACCCAACGGATTTATATTAAACCCAAAGATTAATATTATAAACCCTATGAATAATATTTTACTCTAGGAATATGAACCCTTAGATTAATAAATATGAGAGAATAATAAAGCCAAGGGATTAATACTAAAAACCCAAGGGATAAGAAATATAAACCCAAGGTATAAAAACCCTAAGATAAATATTGTAACCCTAAAATAAACATAGTTGGACATGGTTTACCATCATTGATTTTCATATTGAGACAATCTTTGTCACAATGCGACATTGGACCATGGTTGATTTTCATATTGAGATCATATTTGGCACAATATGACATTGTACCATCATTGACCATGGTTAACTATGATTTTGTCATATTGTACCATCGTTGACCATGGTTAACTGTGATTTTAAACACAAGGGATTTACATTAAACCCTAGGATTAACATTATAAACCCTATGAATACTATTATACCCTAAGAATATGAACCCTTGGATTATTAAATCCAAGGAAATAATAAACCCAGGGGATTAATTTTAATACCCCAAGGGAATAATATTAAACCCAATGAATTAATATTATAACTACAAGGTATATAAACCCTAATATAAATATTATAAACGCTAAAATAAACATGGTTGATCGTGGTTGACCATGGTTCATTTTCATAATGAGACAATCTTTGTAAGAAAGCAATGTTAGACCATTGTTGATCATGGTTAAGCATGATTGATTTTCATATCAAGATAATATTTGTCACATTGCGCCATTAGACCATGGTTGATTTTCATATTGAGAAAATCTTTGTCACAATGTGATGTTGAACCATGGTTGACCATGATTATAAACCCAAGGGATCTATATTAAAGCCAATGATTTATGTTATAAACCCTATGAATAGTAATACACCTTAGGAAAATGAACGCTTAGATTAATAAACCCAATGGATTAATTCTATAAATCGAAGGAAATAATAAACCCAAAGGATTAATACTAAAAATCCAAGGGAGTAATATTAAACCTAAGGGATTAATATTATAAACCCTAGATATATAAAATCTAAGATAAATACTGTAAACCCTAAAATAAACATGGTTGACCATGTTTTATCATGGTTGTTTTTCATATTAAGGCAATATTTGTCACAATGTTGACATTTAATCATGGTTAATATTATAAACTGTATGAATAATATTACACCCTAGGAATATGGACCCTTAAATTAATAAACCCAAGGAATTAATATTATAAACCCTTTGATTAAAAACTCAAGGGATTAATATTATAATACCTGGGTATATAAACCCTAAGATAAATATTATAACCCTGAAATAAACATGGTTGGCCATGGTTTACCATGGTTGACTTTCATATTGAGACAATATTTGTCACAATGTGACGTTAGACCATGGTTGATTTTCATACTGAGACAATCTTTGTCACAATGTCACATTGAACCATGATTGACCATGATTATAAACCCAATGGATTTATATTAAATCGTAGGATTAGTATTTTGAACCCTATGAGTGATATTAGACCCTAGGAAAATGAACCCTTAGATTAATAAACCCAAGGGATTGATATTACACTACAACATTGAGCTAGAACCCTTTAAAGAATTATGATTAGCGATTTCAAGGGATTGAACCAGTAGCCTGTAGAGAGTGTCGAGTCCTATCCACACTTCACTACACTAGAAATATTGTACTAATTTGTCCTTGTCAATCATCATCATGATTTTGTCCTACCAACTTCAGTCTATTTAGATTAGCATCGAAGTCTATTCTAGATTTCTTCTTTATGAAAGTCATAGTATCTAGTGCCACTTTTTAATAATTGTCCATGATACTCTTATATTTATTTGATGGCCACTTCTATCTTTTCTCTTCATTCTCCAATATGGACATGTTTTCCCATTGTTTCTTTAAAACTTGTCGTGCTGCTCTTAGGGAAAGCGTTGTTGGACAGTTCTGCAGAAAATTTCTCAAACCACATGTTAGCCTCCTGCTGTAGCAGGTTACTCATCTTTCACGATTGACATTTTTTACATGTCAAATATGTCATTCTTTGCATGCTGCAATGTTCCATATTTGCTACAGAAGCCAAAGAAGGATGCCAGGAGAATGTGCCAGTTCAAGTGCCACTGCTGTGTGCCAATTTTGATGTACTAGTCCATTTTTGAAGAACTTTCGATTAAAGGGAGGTCCAAACAGTTTAATCTTGGTCTCCCTAGGTTTCAATTTCCTGTTTTAGAATATAGAGAATTAACATCTGTTCAAACAGCTTAATCTTGGCAGATTCCTAGATAGGTAGAGAAGCAAGGGTGCTCAACAACTTAATCTGAGCCCCTGGATGAAATAAGTGTAGATGTAGATAGGAGGACAGAAAAGGAAAAAGTTGAAAAGCTGGGTCTGCAAGTCTAAGTGCACCCAAACCAAAAAGAAAAGAAAATGCTAGGTAAGTAGGCTGGGTAGGTAGCTTTGAGGTTGCAGAATGCTGATGTGTGATTAATTTCATGTTTTCAAGTGTCATATCTGTTCAGGTCACAATTATCAGGAAGTGGCCATTTGAAGGACTCAAGCGAGGCATGTCTAACTCCCCCTTCTTCCTCCTTCCCCAAATCATTCACTAACTTCCCAAAGAGGTCAAGATCTGCTTGACATCTCTCAGTTTCATCATTTTCATATCAATTGCCTTGGTAAAGATCTTCTTTGCCCAAGGAATATTCATATTCCCGTTATAAATCATTTTTCCCCCTTAATAGCCTAAGATTCACATACTTAGCGCTTTCTTATCACCTGTCATATTAACTATTAACTTTTACTATATAGCTCCCTATCTATTTCCCCCTTCCCCTACTAAAAACTATGTTAATAACTCCCCTATATACTTATCCCCTCTCCTTGGTTGAAAAATAACCATAAGTATCCCTTGGGAATTACTAAGTTTGCCTGAAACTTAGTAAGAACCCTCATATTGTTGATAGAAACCCCTTCCAAATGCATTAGGACTCACTCCTATGCATAAAATCCCTCTTTCCGCCCCTTTCTCCTAAAAAACCCTCATTCAAATATTGAACCTCGCGCTCATTTAACCCCAAAAAACCCACTTTTCCTAAAGTTCCCTACCCCCGCCGAATTAAAAATTGAAAAAAATTTGGCGCGCGGGCGCCTCCTTATCCATCCGCCACCTCGTCTTATCTACCAACCGTCCGATCGCCAGAGCCCGAGATCGGTGGTGGGCGGGTCTTTCTATGCCCCGACATGCCGAAGGATAGCACCGGGGAGATCGACGGTTTTGCCGTCGTACTCCCGCCACGCGTCGCCCTCCTGGTTGTGGCGGAGACCCCCCTGCCAATACCGCCCAGGCGCAAAAGCGGTGCGCCCGAAACCAGAAACCCCCCTCCCCTCGCATGACATAAGCACCACGTCACCCGCCAAGTTGCCGCCATCTCACCCCTTCCTGCTTGCGTCGGCCTGCCACCATACTGCCACATCATCACCCTGCCATACTGCCACGTCACCCTGCTGATGTCATCACCATACAAGAGGGTCCCACTGCTGATGTCATCCATTGTACCGTTGATGTCATGTTGACGTCAACAGCTGAAAAAACGTGCAAGTGCAAAATTGAGGCTTCGGAAGCCCAGAATGAAATTCTGAGGCAGTTTTTGATGCGCGATTAGCGCTAATCGCGCATCGCTACGGGAAATGGTCCAAAGTGGGGAATCTTTTGATTCCTCAGCCGTTTTTGCGCCAAAAAGGGCAGAAAAGGCCTGATTTTGCAGTTTTAAGCATACTAGCAGAAAGAGAGAGGCCCAATTCAGGAATTAAAGAGTATCAGGGGAAATAAAGCCCAATTTAATGCCAGAGAGTATCAGTGTTGCGACAAAGTGTATCAGTAAAGATCTGTCAGCTGCCCAAAGCAGGAAAACATTAAAGAACCCTCCAACAAAGTCAACAAAACAGTAAAGGCCATCAAAGAACTCTCAAATCACACTTACTGCACATTAAAGCCACATGAGATCAGTGGACCAAAACTCAAGGCACATTTATTGCAAAACCACTGCACCAAGCCACAGAGGAAACCACATTAACTCATTTTGATCCAGCTGCCTTTGGCGCAGCCCAAGGAATATTTACTTGCATTTAATTTCAGCACAAGTTAGGTTTAAGAAATGCTTTTTCCTGCAGACCTGTTTAGGTCAGCTGTAACAAATATTTTTTGGATATTTTATCTATATATACCGCCCTGAACAATGTAATGAGGGTTGGTTTTTGTTGGTTAGATGTTTTGCTTAAGCAGAGACTCACACTGTATATCTGATAATTTCTATAATCAAAGACTGCTTACGAGCTTGGAGAATGAATTGTGTACTGTGTTTAATGGTTGAAGAGTGACTGTGGAATTCTTGTGCTGGTACATGAATCAATAAGTGTTTCTTACCTCTGTTTTTCCATTCATACATCATTATCTAAACAACAAAAAGAAAGATTAGCTTAGAACTTGTTTAATTGCACTCTATGCTCAATTTCTGCTGTTTGTTTATGTTCTTCATCTATTTTAGGCATAAATATGAATTCCACTTGGCTCATATTTGCCCTAATTCACCATGTATGACAGTTATCCAGGGATTCTAAACTGCCCCTAGATAGAGCTCATTTTCCTTTCCTCTGTTAAGTTGATTGAGAGATTCTTAATTGCCTCTCATTCCTTACATTTCACTCCATCTCTTTAGCTTGAAGGTTGTTTCATGTGCAACTACCTTGCTCCATATTCCTTTTATGATCAAGAAAGCCTACCTGCGGCCCTACTCCTTGACTCCATGCCCAATGGTTTGAAACTTATCACTTTATGCATGCCTCTCTGCTTGAAAGCATCTTCCTTCCATTCAAACACCATCCAAACATAAACAAAACCCCTGAACCCAATAACTAGCCTAAAATCATCATCAACAAAGCTAAATCATTAAGAGAGAGCCCTCTCTGATTGTAGGTGGGCTAGAACCT
>APFE031282054.1:0-15074 GCA_000404065.3 Pinus taeda | reverse complement strand
ACATAATGGCGACTCCACTGGGGAACTTCCTCAGATAATCTCACAAAACCAGTCCGAAGCTCCACAGAGGAAGAAACTAACCTTTAAAAGTTTCTGTTTAACCTGTATTGTTAGAAAAAATCCCAAAAAGCAAACTAGAAGTTGGCTCCCAAGAGCATTCACGTTACACAAGATCAAATCCAGATCCAAATCCCCCAGTTGTTTTTGAAAACCCCAATATAATTCCTAAGATCCGTAGAAAACAAGAGCAACAAGAAGGTTTGACTGCTTCTAGTCCTGAAACAGTTCAACGTAGCCATTTTGCAACCCCTGTTAAAGTTTTGTTTCGTTCAAACCCTACTTCCCCTTGTTCATCATCCACTTCTACAAACCCTGTTTCCACACCTCCATCCACTGTGCATACCACTGCTACTACTCCAATTATCCCAGTTGCCCTAGTTGTTCCACTTATCCCTGTGAATATGGCTAATAGATATGCACATTTACAACTGCCTGCAAATCCCGGGGCTATGCCTCAGGATTACCAGACTAAAATTACCTATTTTGATAGCACAAATGCCTGCACAGCCCTTCAACATACAAAGAAAATGCAGGATTACTTTGAGAGTTATGAGATTGATGATGATAGTGTGAGAATGAAGATTTTTGTCCAAAGTTTGACCAGTGATGTTGGGACTTGGTTTAGAGCACTCCCAACCAATTCCATAGGAGACCCAGAAGCCTTATATCAGTCGTTTATCAATAGGTGGGAGAAAAACAAAGACCCCTTGCACATATTATCTGAGTATGACACTATCAAAAGAGGCCCTTAGGAGACTATTTTGGACTACTGTGCAAGGTTCAATAATGTCTACAATGCAATACCACAGAACTTAAGACCTCCACCCGATCTTGCTTTGTACAAATTCCTTGATGGTTTTGATGCTGAAATGGCTTATTAGTTAAGGGAAAGAGCCCCTCAAAGCCTTGCAGAGATGCAAAATGTTGCTGTTAGTGTGGAGGCAAACCTAATTTCCAAAAGAAACAGAGCTAGAACCGAAAGAAGAACTACCTTGAAGGAAGAACCCTCAGCCTTAGACTAGAAGTTAGATGCTATTATCAATGGCATGCATAGGCTGGGAGACAGAGTAGAGAGTGTTGAGAGGAAATCATCATGGGAAGGACAACAACCCAACACCATAAGGAACCCAAACTTTAGGAAAAATCAAACCACAAATGTTGGAAAGGCTAGTCCCGACCATGATATTAGGCCCCCTTTCCAAGAAAACTACGCAGAGGCATCCACATCCAGTGAGCCCACAAAAGAGACTCACATGAACTTGGTAGATTCAAAAAATGAGCAGAAAATCTTTCTCGGTCAAGAAGACCAAGACTACCCTGATGTAAAACAATTTCAGACCAAGACGGGAGAGTCTTTTGATTTTAAACAAGGTTATGATTCTGCTGTATATGAGGTCCACAAACAATATAAGATGAGAACAAGAACCATTGAAGTCCCTGCACCAAACAAAGCAAAGGACAACAAACAACCCAACAAGATTAAAGGCAAGGTTGTCATAACAGAACCAACTGATATTGTTGTCCCAAACCCGCATCAAGTCATGGTAGAGGACATATCAGACATACAGCCTCCTACTGATTAGCCTCTACCTCCTTCTTCCTCAAAATAAAATTTGAACAACACTCCAAAAAACCTTCCCAAGACAGAAATACCACAAACTGTCATTCACCATAACATAGACAATTCAAAGGAAAGCACAAAGACTATTCTTGAAAAGGAGAAATATGCTACTATTAATGCAAAGATTCCATTAGAAAAACCATTCAATTTAGAAGCAGAGATTGGAAAACTTAAAATATCCATCCTCGTCTCAGAACTTGCCAAACATGATGTGTATAGGCAAAAAATTCAAAGGTAACTTCAACTACCAGAGGTCAGGGATGATGTAAATGTTTTAGATGATACCCCTGAGCTGCTGTTTGGTCTAGAAGTTAATGGAAAAACAACATATGGATATGTTCCACCCTTTTATGTCAGTTTGCACATACATGACAAAATCTTGCACAATGCTATGTTTGACTCAGGTGCCTCACACAATCTTATGCCCAAAGATGTAATGGAAAAGCTAACCTTGATGTCACAAGACCCTACAAGATCTATACTCCTTTGATCAAAGTCAAGTCAAGCTTAGGCTTATCAAGACCTTTGTGTGTCTTTAGTCCAATTTCCCAACAAGACAATCCTAATGGACGTAGTAGTTGCTGACATTCCAACAAAATATGGTATGCTCCTATCAAGATCATAGGGAGCAAAACTCCAAGGATCCCTTCAACTCGACCTCTCTTATGCCACTATATCTATCTTTGGGCAACCAAAGAGACTGTATAGAGAAACACTAATGAAGTATGTGGTAAGTAGTGAGGAGAAGCCTCAAAATTTTCCAATTTACTCAATCCATTCTGATATGGATTCATTTATTATTTTTAATGATGACAACAATCCTCCCACTAATGAGAAGCCTTTAGCTTCAGAGCTAGAGACATACATAAATGAAGAACCGATTGTCCGTGCCCATGAAATAGTCACAACAGTCAAGGCAGCCAGTAAACAAGAAGGACCTCCTCAAACAAAAATTCTAGATCTGCCCAATCCTAAAATAACTGAAACTCTTGATACAAACCAAAAACAAGAAATTACATGGTATTTAGAGTTTGATGGTTCTGTCAACAAGTTAGGAGCAGGGGCAGGTGTATGGATTCACAATACACATGACAATCATGCAAAAGGTCATGCCTACAGACTAAATTTCAGATGTACCAACAACATGGTAGAGTATGAAGCTCTCCTCTTAGGCCTAAAATTGCTCAAAGTCCTAGGAGCTACAAAAGTGTCCATTTTAGGTAACTCCGATTTAATCATCCAACAAATGAAGGGCAACTTTGTTACTAATGACAATAGGATGAGGGCCTATAGGACTGCTGCAACAGATATACTTAATACCTTCGTTGAATCCGAGCTTGCCAAGATTTCTAGAAACCATAACGTACATGCTCACAGCCTAGCCACTTTTTCCAGTACATGCAAGCTTCCCTTTGAGCCAAGTCACCATTTTACTGCTGAGATAAAACATAGGCCTGTTGTTCCTAACAATATTAGAGATTATTAATGAGTTTAGACTTCTGTGATCCATCTAGATTGTGAGAATAATTTCGGCAAAATCACATAACAAATCATTTGTCGACGCGTTTCAAACCAACTAGTGTGGTTCATCGTCAGGACAAGTTGAAGATACGATCTGAGCAGTGAGTTATATAGGGACAGCAGGCAATTCCAGCAGTTAGATTGACTGACAAATGGTCAAACAGGACCTCTAACATTCCTAGATGTTAGAGGTCCTGTTTGACCGTTTGTCAGTCAATCTAACTGCTGGAATTACCTGTTGTCCCTATATAACTCACTGCTCAAATTCGATCTTCAACTTGTCCTAACGATGAACCACACTGGTTGGTTCGAAACACGTCGACAAATGATTTGTTATGTGATTTTGCCGAAATTATTCTCACAATATTAGAGATTGGCAAGTATTTGAAAATGATGCCCACATTAACAATTTCCTCACTCTTGAGGGCGAGTTTTCGAATTTAAACATTAACATGGAGGCCATGAACAATTCCCAACAACAAACAAATGAAAATCAACAGGCTATAACAGTTGCAACAACAAAACAAATCCTGAAACCAACTATTTTTTACAATGCAAACATAGAACAGTTGAAAAAAATGCATTTAGAGGAAACCGCCAAAGCAGAGGCTGAGTTCATTGATTTGAAGAATAATTTTTTGCCTGCTGGCCTTACTCCATTAGAAGATATGTTTGATGACAATGATGTGCCCAAAAAGCCAAAAATGGAGCCTTTAGATGCTGCTATAGAAGAACACAACATAGGGACAGCAGAGAAGCCCAAAATGATTAAATTGTCCAAAAATCTACCCCCTAATCAAAAGCCAAAGTATGTGGATTTGTTCAAAGAGTTCCAAGATGTATTTGCTTGGAATTATGAGGACTTGAAGTCCTATGACACCTCAGTGATTCAACATACCATTCCCTTAAAACCAAATAAAAAACCATTCAAGCAGAAACTTAGAAGAATAAACCCTATGCTTCTTCCCCTCATTGAGAAGGAGGTAAAGAGAATGTTTGAAGCAAGTATTATAGCACCCATCAGATTTTTTGAATGGGTATCCAATCTGGTTCCCACAAGAAAAAAATCAGGTGAAATCAGACTGTGTGTAGACCTAAGAAACTTAAACCAGGTCTCTTTAAAAGACCACTACCCTTTGCCTAAAATGGACAACATCCTACAAAGAGTAGTGGGTTCCTCTAGAATTTCTTTACTAGATGGATTCTCAGGTTTCAATCAAATACTTGTTCACCCAGATGACCAAGACAAGACAGCCTTTACCACACCCTGGGGAACATTTAAGAATGTTAAAATGCCTTTCGAGCTAAAGAACGTTGGTGCCACCTTTCAAAGGGCAATGGATATTGCATTTGCCAAGGAAATCCATGAATTCCTTGTTGTCTATCTTGATGACTTAACCCCTTTCTGCAAATCTGATCAAGAGCACCTCAAACACTTAAGGCAAATTTTCATGACATGTAGGAAATATGGCATTTCCTTGAACCCCAAGAAGTCCTTGTTTGGCCTTGAGGAAGGTAAGTTGCTAGGCCACATCATGTCAAAAGATGGTATCAGAATTGATCCGGAAAGAATTCAAGCAATTCCATACCCAAGAAACATAAAAGAGTTGCAAGGATTCCTTGGAAAGATCAATTTCCTAAGGAGATTTATCCCAAACTTAGCATAAATTATAAGACTATTGAGTAACATGTTAAAAAAGGATGCCAAGGTAAGATGGTCTCTGGAAACCAAGCAGGATTTTGAGAATATCAAAGCCGCCTTGACTCAAACGCCCGTACTCACAAGTCCACAATTTGACAAGGATTTTATCATCTTTTCCTTTGCTTCAGAGCACACAATAGCTGCTGTCCTTCTGCAAAAGGATGATCAAAGAAATGAAAAGCCTATTGCATTTTTCAGTCGAGCCTTAAGAGATGCACCTTTGAAATATCAAATCATGGAAAAACAGGCCTATGCCCTTGTCAAAGCCATCAAAGACTTCAAAGTTTATATTTTGTATTCACATGTGATTGCCTATGTCCGAAACTCTATTGTAAAAGACATATTAACTCAAGAGGGAATAGAAGGCAAACGAGGCAAATGGATTTCCAGTATTCTTGAATATGACATTGAGATAAAACCCATAAAGCTGATAAAGGGACAAGGTTTAGCCAAGCTAATGTCCGAAACAAATCTTCAGGCCTTAGACATCAACCATATGGATAATGAACAGGAGTTGGCGACTCCACAGATCAGTGAAACCTTTTTACAATCCCCATGGTATGCCGATATTTGTTATGTCTTGTTAAACCTGTGTGCTCCCCCAAGATTGTCCAGAACCAAGAAAATATTTTTGAAGATGAAAGCTCTAAAGTTCTGTGTCTTAGATGGTGCCCTATTTTGGAAAAATCATGAAGGAATACTGCTAAACTGTTTAACCATAAATGAAACAAACACCATCATGAAATAATTCCATGCTGGGGACTGTGGAGGGCATCTATATTGGAAGTCCACTGCTGACAAGATAGGGCTAGTTATTATTGGCCTTCTCTATTTGCAGATGTCAGAAAATTTGATGTTTCATGTCACAAATGCCAAATCTTTGAACGAAAAAGAAAACTGCTCCCTTTTCCCCTTAAGCCTATCTCAACCGAACAACCTTTTCAACAATGGGGTCTTGACTTCATAGGTGAAATCCATCCCTCTTCTTCAGGCCAGCACAAGTGGATTTTAATAGCCACCGACTATTTCACCAAGTGGATTAAGGCCATCCCATGTAGGCAAGCCAATGAACCACTATTATCTGATTCCTTGAAGACAATATCCTTTCTAGATTTGGTTGCCCTGAGAAAATCATCACTGACAATGCTGCTGCCTTCAAATCCAAAAAGATGATCAACTTCTGCCATAAATTTTACATTACCTTGGGACACTCTTAAGCTTATTATCCTCAAGGTAATGGCTTGGACGAATCATCCAACAAAAGTCTCATCAACATCATAAAGAAAGTGTTGGAAGAAAACAAAAAGAGTTGGCATAGGAAGCTCACAAATGCACTGTGGGCAGACAGACTTTCAACCAAGAAATCTATTGGAATGAGCCCTTATGAGCTAGTATATGGCATGGAAGCCAGATTTCCTTCATCTTTGGGCATTCCTACTATCAAACTGTTACAGGAGATCCAGGCTGAACCAAATGACATTCAAAGAAGAATTAATCAGACCATTCACCTTCAGCAAACCAGAGAGAAAGTGTATGACAGAGCTTAGATTTTGTAGGAAAAGCTCAAAAAGATGTTTGATAAGGGAGCCAAGGATGAGGATTTCTGTGTTGGTAGCAAAGTCCTATGGTGGGATTCACAAAAAGAAGACAAAGGCAAACATGCTAAGTTTTATTTTCTTAGGAAAGGTCCATTCATTATTAGTGCAATGCAAGGCAACAATACATATTTCCTGAAATCTGAAGATGGCAGCACAGCTGAAGAGGGCCTTGTAAATGGCCGAATGTTAAAACATTATCATGATCCCTTTTGTTGAAGTTCTCCTAGCAAGATCATGTTTGTACATAAATGTTTGTATATATCAGCATTTTATTTTATTTTTGTATATAAAAGTCCAGGCAATAGAGCACGCAGAAGAAAGCAGGCGGTGCTACACAGGTCACAGACATTTCAGTTGAGGGAAAGTGCTATTCTCATTTCCACAGTTTCAATTATCCGACAGTCAACACTAAAATTTTTTCAATTTACAGCAACAATAGAAGATCCAGGCAGCCTGACCTGCTGTTCTTGACTTTTCACAAGGAAAAGCCATCCCCAAGTGGAGCCACTGTTAGCCTCCTGCTACAGCAGGTTACTCATCTTTCATGATTGACATTTTTTACATGCCAAATATGTCATTCTTTGCATGCTGCAATGTTCCATATTTGCTACAAAAGCCAAAGAAGGATGTCAGGAGAATGTGCCAGTTCAAGTGCCATTGCTGTGTTCCACTTTTGATGTACTAGTCCATTTTTGAAGAACTTTCAATTAAAGGGAGGTCCAAACAGTTTAATCTTGGTCTCCCTAGGTTTCAATTTCCTGTTTTAGAATATAGAGAATTAACATCTATCCAAACAGCTTAATCTTGGCATATTCCTAGATAAGTAGAGAAGCAAGGGTGCTCAACAGCTTAATCTGAGCCCTTGGATGAAATAAGTGTAGTTGTAGATAGGAGGACAGAAAAGGAAAAAGTTGAAAAGCTAGGTCTGCAAGTCTAAGTGCACCCAAACCAAAAAGAAAAGAAAATGCTAGGTAAGTAGGCTGGGTAGGTAGCTTTGAGGTTGCAAAATACTGATGTGTGATCAATTTCATGTTTTCAAGTGTCATATCTGTTCAGGTCACAATTATCAGGAAGTGGCCATTTGAAGGACTCAAGCGAGGCATGTCTAACTCCCCCTTCTTCCTCCTTCCCCAAATCATTCACTAACTTCCCAAAGAGGTCAAGATCTGCTTGACATCTCTCAGTTTCATCATTTTCATATCAATTGCCTTGGTAAAGATCTGCTTTACTCAAGGAATATTCATACTCCCGTTATAAATCATTTCCCCCCCTTAATAGCCTAAGATTCACATACTTAGAGCTTTCTTATCACCTGTCATATTAACTATTAACTTTTACTATATAGCTCCCTATCTATTTCCCCCTTCCCCTACTAAAAACTAAGTTAATAACTCCCCTATATACTTATCCCCTCCCCTTGGTTGAAAAATAACCATAAGTATCCCTTGGGAATTACTAAGTTTGCCTGAAACTTAGTAAGAACCCTCATATTGTTGATAGAAACCCCTTCCAAATGCATTAGGACTCACTCCTATGCATAAAATCCCTCTTTCCGCCCCTTTCTCCTAAAAAACCCTCATTCAAATATTTAACCCCGCGCTCATTTAACCCCAAAAAACCCACTTTTCCTAAAGTTCCATACCCCCGCCGAATTAAAAATTGAAAAAAATTTGGCGCGCGGGCGCCTCCTTATCCATCCGCCACCTCGTCTTATCCGCCAACCGTTCGATCGCCAGAGCCCGAGATCGGCGGTGGGCAGGTCTTTCTATGCCCCGACATGCCGAAGGATAGCGCCGGGGAGATCGACGGTTTTGCCGTCGTACTCCCGCCACGCGTCAGCCTCCTGACTGTGGCAGAGCCCCCCTGCCAATACCGCCCAGGCGCAAAAGCGGTGCACCCAAAACCAGAAACCGCCCTCCCCTCGCGTGACATAAGCACCACATCACCTGCCAAGTTGCTGCCATCTCACCCCTTCTTGCCTGCGTTGGCCTGCCACCGTACTACCACATCATCACCCCGCCGTACTGCCACTTCACCCTGCTGACGTCATCATGCTGACATCATCACCGTACAAGAGTATCCCACTGCTGACGTCATCCATCGTACCGCTGACATCATGCTGACGTCAATAGCTGAAAAACGCGCAAGTGCAAAATTGAGGCTTCGGAAGCCCATAATGAAATTCTGAGACAGTTTTCGATGCGCGATTAGCGCTAATTGCGCATCACTACGGGAAATGGTCCAAAGTGGGGAATATTTTGATTCCTCATCCGTTTTTGCACCGAAAAGGGCAGAAAAGGCCCGATTTTGCAGTTTTAAGCATACCAGCAGAAAGAGAGAGGCCCAATTCATGAATTAAAGAGTATCAGGGGAAATAAAGCCCAATTTAATGCCAAAGAGTATCAGTGTTGTGACAAAGTGTATACGGCTTGAGTGGGCCTAATGGTTAAGAGCATGTGTTTCCTCCTAAGAGGTCACAGGTTCAAAACCATAGGGGGGTAGAGTATGTATGCCTTCGTAGACTTAGCAGTCAAATCCCTGCGCGGAGGTGGGTCCCTTGTCCCACAAACAAGGGGGTCTCATACACCAATTTGGTGTCTGGCTTGGATGTGACCTTAAAAATGGATATTATTATTATTATTATTATCAGTAAAGATCTGTCAGCTGCCCAAAGCAGGAAAACATTAAAGAACCCTCCAGCAAAGTCAACAAAATAGTAAAGTCCATCAAAGAACTCTTAAATCACACTTACTGCACATCAAAGCCACATGAGATCAGTGGACCAAAACTCAAGGCACAATTATTGCAAAACCACTGCACCAAGCCACAGAGGACACCACATTAACTCATTTTGGTCTAGCTGCCTTTGGCGCAGCCCAAGGAATATTTACTTGCATTTAATTTCAGCACAAGTTAGGTTTAAGAAATGCTTTTTCCCACAGACCTGTTTAGGTCAGCTGTAATAAATATTTTTTGGATATTTTACCTATATATACCACCCTGAACAATGTAATGAGGGTTGGTTTTTGTTGGTTAGATGTTTTGCTTAAGCAGAAACTCGCACTGTATATCTGATAATTTCTATAATCAAAGACTGCTTACGAGCTTGGAGAATGAATTGTGTACTGTGTTTAATGGTTGAAGAGTGACTGTGGAATTCTTGTGCTGGTACATGACTCAATAAGTGTTTCTTACCTCTATTTTTCCATTCATACATCATTATCTAAACAACAGAAAGAAATATTAGCTTAGAACTTGTTTAATTGCACTATATGCTCAATTTCTGCTGTTTCTTTATGTTCTTCATTTGTTTTAGGCATAAATATGAATTCCACCTGGCTCATATTTTCCCTAATTCACCATGTATGACAGTTATCCAAGGATTCTTAACTGCCCCTAGATAGAGCTCATTTTCCTTTCCTCTGTTAAGTTGATTGAGAGATTCTTAATTGCCTCTCATTCCTTACATTTCACTCCATCTCTTTAGCTTGAAGGTTGTTTCATGTGCAGCTACCTTGCTCCATATTCCTTTTATGATCAAGAAATCCTACCTGTGATCCTACTTCTTGACTCCATGCCCAATGGTTTGAAACTTCTCACTCTATGCATGCCTCTCTGCTTGAAAGCATCTTCCTTCCATTCAAACACCATCCAAACATAAACAAAACCCTTGAACCCAATAACTAGCCTAAAATAATCATCAACAAAGCTAAATCATTAAGAGAGAGCCCTCTCTGATTGCAGGTGGGCTAGAACCTGCAATCCAAAGATTGGTTTGTGGTTACCTCGGCCATATCCCTTCAGGAGCTTATGGACAACCTGAGTGATAACACCACACAATTACTCATAAAACAAATTCCCTACTAATATTACTAGAAAAACATATATTTTCATTACATTATATAAAACTAGCAATTGCACCAAGAGGTGCAAAGGAATGTCGATAAGAAGAGTGGGAAAATGAATAACCAAACAATTTTTCATTTATTCACTTTTCATTCTTCATTTTCTCATTGAAAAATGACATAAAATAGGAAAAACTAAAAAAAATAACTCATTTCCAATGTTGAATCCAATTAACAATATTAATTGGATAACCAATTCCCAGTTACCACCATTTCGTGAAGTTCGTCAAAAAGTTGGATCCCATTGAGTTGCAATACATAAAACATCTGATGTGCTTTGTAAATCATGGCTATATCTTCTCAGTGTATCATCATTCAGTCTTATATGATTAAAACTCATAGCTTCAAGTTTGTCATGATGTAATTGCTCCATTACCCTAATCTCTATTAAGTATTTACCACTATATGAATTTGTGTTAGGCATAAAGGTAGTATTTGTGTTTACTCCCTATAACTAGATAGGAACATTGGAACATAGAAATCATGCACAGTTACATCAGATGCTTTTTTTCTAGATTTTTCAATCACATAAGTGGTGTTGTTAAAGTTATTGTACTTATAACTGGGCTCAATCGTTCAGCCAGTGAGGATTTAGAGAATTTGATAGCCTCTCAACTTAAAATTTGCTAACCAATGTATTTGTGAGCACAACATGAAAGTAATCAAAAGAGATCGAATGAAATTACAAGAAGATGGAACAAAATTGTCATTGAAGAAAATCTAAAAGTGGCATTGATGAAGTCGTTATACTTATAAATGGGTTCAAGCGGTTCAGTTGCTCAGGATTTATTGAGATTTTGAGAATTTTTCCTTTCGAATTTTCAAGCCCATATATCTATGCACACAACATAAAAATAAGAAGAAGAAATTAATTGGAATTATAAAAAGAAATTATTGTTGAAACAACAAAACACAGATTGATTTGTTAAAACTAGGAACAAATTAGAAGAAACCCACAAAACTGATATAGGGGAGCTTAATTTAATTTCCTTATGTTCCCAAAATCATTACAATGGCTTGATGATTACTAGCAGAATATTTATTGAAGGTTGATCCATCAATCACCCTAAGAGAATCAATCCCTTGAACTTGGTATTTATCATTAACTGCATTGTTCACTTGGAAACCATCGTGATAATTCCATGAGGTAGATAAATTCATTAGGCATAATGCTTCCATTGCCTTGTGATCGCTTGTATTTACAGAGGAAAAACCACCATTAAAATAATTTGGGAATTGTTTCCCGAACCCCTTTTATGGTTCTCAGTTCTTTCACACAATTTTCTATATCTTGTGGATGGGAAGAATAATTGAATCTGACATAAGGATCTTCATGAAAATCCTGAGACCTAAGACACATCTCCCCCTTGGATAGAGGCCCAACAACGAACTAAAAAATGGTTACAACATTGATATAGCTGCCAAAGGATTGATTAAATGTATATGTGTGTGGCTCTTCTTCATCTTGGTTGTATTTATGAGGATTATAATTGCATGATGGCTCCACAAAAAACTCTCAAGAGCCTATTGTCTACAGGGATTGAACCCTCAACCTTGTCATCACAACCGATGTTTCTGCCCCATGACTCAGATGTCAACTATGCCTCGACTCAATTTTCTATCAAGTTTCTCGATCTCGATCTGGATGATTTGTCGCACTAGCCACTTTTTGGATTTTATCTGCAAGACCTTTAGGTTAATGCAGTAGTGTAACAGATGAATTGACAGGTTCAACAATCATGATAACACGTGAATTTTTTATTGGAAAAGGAGAAAATTTTTCAAATTTTCATTGGTTTGAGGAAGACAAAAATTAAGCTCTTTGATTCGCCAAAGGGAATAGTATTTGCACACTGAAATCCATAGAGAAAATGCCTTTCGGCATAACAAGTCTGTGTGGAAGATGTAATACCTACCCATAACAATCGATAATAAATAGTTCTAATTGTTACTTCTGTAAAAAGTTTAATTTATAACCAAATATCATTAATGCTATAAAGTAAACTAAAACTAAGGGTTACAACTAGACATAGTATGAGCTAGAGCTACAATATTATAATATTTCATTAGAAGTACCCATAACTGAATTACCACAACCATACGGAGCTATAAACTTGTTGACGATGTTGGACCCTCCAACATGTCATGGGATCTTCCCCGTAAGAAGTCCCAACTAGACCTTGGGCCATTTGAAGTTGGAGTCCTAGCAGTGGGTAGTAAAGTAGTGCCTTGACCACAGTAGCATGTAGAGGTAAGTAAGATGACTTTGGTTGGAAGTAAGTGCCTGACCTTGCAGTGAGTCAAGTGAGATGCATGGGAGTTCTGACATATGAGGGGGAAAAGGAAGTGTGTCCTTTAGAAGCCTATAATAGTACGTAGCCTGAAAGGAACACACGAGCGAAATGACATCATGGGCTGGAAGCAGAGTAGTCCATAATCCAAAGTGACGGGTTAATCCAACAACACGTCTTCAACAAGATTCATACAATTGCATACAAAATAGTTCATACACAAATCCATAAGCTAAACAACATACATGACTAAAGCAACCAGAATAGTCCAACTATAATAACAACATATGCATGAAAATGTGATGGCTTTGTTATATTATTAAGTGAAACTTCCATCCATACATACACCATTGATGGCCCCTAGCTCCAATAGTGGAACATTACAATCAACACCACCTGCTCCTCCAAAGAGATGTACTTGCTCTACGTTGTGGATAAGCCAAGGCTCATCACTATACTCTCCAAGCCTTCTCTAAGCAATGACTAGCCTAAATATTGGCTCCCAAAAGCCTGTACTATGAGTTATGAGGTTTTATATATAACAAAGGGTGGGGTGATCCTTGACATTCCCCTTTGACTCTTTGACTACCCTCATGACTCTTCAATTTCATTACAAATAAATCTTTACATTACATAGTGACTATTCACCTTCCACTAATGAAACTTGGAATTTCACTTACAACATATTTACAATAATATACAATTTCCACATATACCCATGTGGGACAAAATAGGCTTGAGTTAGCCTGACAAGACAACACTATGAATTAAATGGTTGGGGAAAGACCAACTCAGCAACATCCTCTTGATGGTCTTCAGTGACGAACTGATGTCAAGCTTGGTGTTGCGCTATGGTGTCCCCATATTGTTTGACGATGTCTTTCTAGAAACAAACTCTTGCCTCCATCACTTCCGAGTATATGGTTTTAGAAGCTTTGTCCAACTCATCTTGAAGCATGCGCAACATTTTCTTGAGTGTGGTTGGAATGATGATGTAACTATGCATGTTTTCTACGTTGAGCTGCAAGTCATCACCGATGGCCTTGCACATTACCTACTCGATGTACTTGTCAATCTCTAGTCAGACTTAGTTCTTCTCAATGGCTTCGATGAGTGATCTGATTGAAGGGATCTTGTGTGTCCTCCCATGACATCCAAACTCTTAAACAACTGTTAGTGATGAGTGGAGGGAGTTGCTCATAGTTCCAAATTGGCATCCAGATGTGTGCTTTGTCAAAATTTGCCTACAGCTTCATGATCTTATGCAAGTAAAGTGGGGCTTCTTTGTATCTCATTGTCCATTCTTGTACGTGCTCAAGAACAACATGTATGTCTGTGATATTTTGAGCAATCTTGATTCACCATTGTTGATAGCCATGTAGATGGACAAATGCCTTATGCACGGTGACAAACCTATCATACATTTTCCACATTACTTTCTCCAGAGTTGATGCTTTAGTAAGTATCATTTTCCTCATCTCTGCCATGGTGGACCATGTGGGTTGTTCTTCTCTCTTCCTAGTGGCTTGCAAGTCCTTTACCATGTGCTCATTCTCTGCTATCAAGAACTTGACACTTGAGCTCGTGGCTTTTGCATAAGCCTTAGTAGCATCAGCCAAGGTAGTTGGATGTCTTCTAAGATCTAACACAATCACCCTTTCCTCTATCTAAGTAGGAGATGCGCGATCATTCGGGGAACACCTTCTATGCACCTTTACATCCTTTTGTTGTGATTTATCAAAGGATATGTTGTACACATCCATCCCCATATCATCATCAAGGAGGACATCCTCTCCTTGCTTGCACAGGACTTTCTCTGCTGCTGGAGATGGTGAAGCTTGTGGGGAAACCTAGGATGCTCTCGGCATGAGGTCGGTATCTTGATCATGTTTCTCTTGTACCATCTCTATGTCCATCTCTTCAACCATCTTCTCACCCTACTGAGCAAGTTCCTATTCCTACAACTACTCACCCTGCAATTCTTCTTCTGCTCATTTATCTGATTCTTAAACTTGTATAGGCACAATTTTCTCCATCATTGCACCTTGCCCCTCCTCCTATTCCTATCTATGCTTCTCTTATCTCTCTTTCCTTCTCATCTCATGTTCTTCTTTCATCTTGTGCTTCATCTCTTGCAACTTCCTCTTTGCATCTTCCAATCTTTTCTTCTCTCTCTTCCTTAGTTCTACTCTCCTTTTGCACTGTCACCTCTTCGTCTCTATCTCCAAAGATACTTTCTCAATAGGAGGATCTTCTATGAACTTGTAGCTTTGCTCTGCCTATGGGTTCTTAAAAATCTTCCTTTTTCCTTTGTCTTGCATTAGTTTTTTGCTCCCTGTAGTGCAGCTGCATGCAATGCTACTTTCCATTCTATAT
>APFE031282050.1:10783-34808 GCA_000404065.3 Pinus taeda | reverse complement strand
ATTCCCTTTAATTAAAATAAAATTCTTAATTTATGCATGTATATGTCTCCTGCTTTGTTTACCCATATACCTTCTTTTTGTTACTGGAAATAATTTATTCTCTATTCATTATTCCATAGTCACTGGATAGGATTTACTAATTAACATGTATTAATAATTAGGTTTCCCACACAATTGTTCTCTCCCCTAGACACCAAACATATCATTTCTTATAGTTAAAGGTAACCTGAGTAATAAGCCAATTAATCTGTGATAGCTTAACGCTCGTAACATAATTACTTTCAATGTACTCTTCACTTCTTTTTCCCTTAACATGCCATAGTGTTGAGCCCTTTAGCTCTATTACCACTTGTAACACCCACTGTAACATTCAGTTAAAAAAAATACATTCCCCAATATTCTTTAATATTTTATTTTATTACTATGTTACCATGAGTAGTGACGTCTATTTATCCCCTTTATGAAATTTGTACAATATTCCTTTGTTATATATTATGGAAATATTAAGGTATACTTCGCGTTTCTATATTTATGCACAAACAGGTTGTAATCATTGTTATCTCCGTAATATCATAGTCTCATTATCCATAATCTATGGCATACATCTTAGTTCGACATTACATAAAGGATTCTAGCTATAAGTTATGGTTGGGTTTTGGCTTAATAATCATGAATAAAATATTGGTTTTATTCCCTAGAGAGTATGGTTGAGATATATTATTAACATTATAAAGGATTTCTTTTGAACTTCCAACTGGAATTCACTTAATTGAGTATAGTTGTAGTTGTATGGGACGCTTTTCCTCGACCTCACCATTTATCCTAGTTGTATGGGACACTTTTCCTCGACCTCACCATTTATTATCTTAGGTCTTGATCTACAGTCCTTGTTTCAATATGGAAATTAAGGGTAACTTCCCCTCCCTCTACCTCGCCACCATCTTTGTCATTCTGTAGTTTTCTATTTGGGTTATGCAGTTTGCAACTAACGCTAATGAAGTTAGGGTTTTCCTCATCCCCCTTCAGTCTACGATGTCAACATGCTTAGGTAATTCCATGGTTTCATTTTTTAAGCGTGTTTACATGTTTTACAATGCTGTGAGGTACTTCCCTGGTTCTCATAACCTAGTTTCCTTATCTTTTAATTTACAGATACTCGTTGTGCCAAGTGTTTCTTCACCATTGGTTTGGATGTGGAACTTAGATGGCCATTCACTTTGGTAACAACGAAATCCTGCTTTAAGATATTTTACTTGTACTATGAGTTCTGATGTATAGGGTTAATAATTATACTACAATTCCATGCTCATGGTTCCAACATTGCATGGGAAAGCCTATTCCTAATATGCATTGGGTATGTACAAACTCTAAGCTAATCCTATTTTATTATTTTTTCCTTTATTTTATATATATATATGATGTCTTATTTATTCTCATATGTTTTGGTCACTTGCATGTTAGGATTCTAACTTGGTTTGCCTCCTATTTTCGTGAATCACTCTATTTGGAACTTTCGAAGTTTACAATCAAGATTTACTTGGTCTTCTTCTCTTTCCAGGATTCACTTTTTTTTTCTACTCTTCTCCTCGGCATGAGGGTGTATCTGAATGATAATATATTATTTTTTTAGCCTAGGATCATTAGATTTTTGGAGTATGGTATACAAAATTCATCTATAATTAACTAGTAGCTTTGTTCACTTGTGATTACAGTAGAAACAATAGGATCATTAGATTTTTGGAGTATGCTATACAAAATTCATCTATAATTAACTAGTAGCTTTGTTCACTTGTGATTACAGTAGAAACAATAGGATCATTAGATTTTTGGAGTATGCTATACAAAATTCATCTATAATTAACTAGTAGCTTTGTTCACTTGTGATTACAGTAGAAACAATTTTCAAAACTTACATTTATAATTGTATTACATGATTTTTAATTTTAATCAAATTGGTACCTCCTCAGGCTGAGGGTTTGTACAAATTTTCTAAAATAATAATTTTAAAGCTCATTATCGTTATGACCGTTTCAAGCTTGATTAATTTAATTTATAAGACATAGATATAATTTTCTATTCATAGTCGTGTCTTGACTCATTGATTTTCTGGGTAAATATTAAATAACATTGTTAGATGGGTGCCTTTTCTTTCCAAGCATTCTTAAATTATTTTACTAAAGGGGATGTCGATTATATTTTTAGTTGGGTCCTTCTACTTATTGTTATAATCATGTTATCTGTATTTTGGTCTGTTCATTGAGCGCAATAACGTCACTGCCTCTTACGTATCCTCTAGATGTATCTTTTAGTCAATGAAAGTTATTACCCATAATATGGTTATGGGTCAATCTAAAATTATTCCAAGGGTACTTTGTAAGGCTTATTCTAGTACCCTTTCTATATAGTTTCTACTTCTGTTCAATTTATATGTATAAATATTTGCTCCCGGGTAGCGTTGATTCAGTGCTTCTTTTCTGTATACCTCATTTATCATAGAGATTACTTCTCATCTAATATAATATATCTATTCAATATGTTTTACTTAATTATCAAATAGCTTTATCTGTGAAAATTACTACTAGTTCTTTGTTTCTTGTAAATTCTTCTCCTCTTAAAAGGACTACTACCATTATTGTGGAGGGTACATGGAACTTGGAATCTTGATGTGACCTGCCATTAGTCCTTCTGCTATCACAATAAGCTTTATTTTTATTTTTTTTTTAGAAAATGTTCACAGTTGCAGTGTCAGCATTTAAATTGTAATAAACAAGCAAAATTTTCGATAACGGGGCTATCAACGTTTTTGGAATTCTGATATGGCCTTGAGAAATAATTCGATTACAACGATGGTAGCAAAATTTTTCATTTCGGATGACAAGCCAATTTTTTGCGTCAATACCAATTTTCAAATTTAAAAAGTGTTGGCTATTTTGACCATGTAAGCATCAACATTTTTTATTAAACATGTCTCCATCATTTTTGAAAGGGTAAAATTAC
This sequence comes from Pinus taeda, assembly GCA_000404065.3. Lineage (NCBI taxonomy): Eukaryota > Viridiplantae > Streptophyta > Pinopsida > Pinales > Pinaceae > Pinus > Pinus taeda. The sequence goes on along the minus strand of APFE031282050.1, from coordinate 31,811 downwards.
ACGGTTAATAATTTTTTCATCCACTGTAATAAGTGAAAGTTCATTTAACTAAATATTATAATATGATACATATTTTATTCGTAATCAAAACCTGAAATGACATGATTAGTCACTCGCCAATTATTTTATCTTGACAGTATGATAAGTTACCTTGTCTTGTCCTATAAGCAGTTGGTTGATGTTAGTTTGGGAGCCTTTACACTTGGCATTGGGAGCGGTTTTCTGTACAGAGTTTTAGCATCGAATCCCAAGAACACGACGCAGAAAAATGGGGAGAGGTGGTAAATCGAATTGGTCTAATTCCAAGGTTCTAGATTTTCTTGATTTTTACCTCGGGATTCTCTAGTTGTTTCAACAGACAAGGAGGAACAAATTATTACACCATTGTTCTGACTACCATGACCTTGTGGCTCAGTATTTTTCATAGGGGTTTGATGGGAACCGTGTGGATGTGGGAGGTTTTTCCTTCACTATTACAGAGCAAACCATTGCTGAGGTCGTGACCTTACCAAAAGATGGTGAAAAAATCTTTCAAAGTCAAATTTTGGCAGGGATTAATGTCCCCTTCTTCTTCAAAGAAGAATTCAGAGGGCATAATTGCAGTTCCAGAGTTTGAAAGGAGTGGCTACAAGACCAGTGGCACGTCCCCCTCTGCTTCTGTCAACAATATTTTTCATGTGAAGGTCGATATAATTGAGAGAATCTTTACCATTTTTACTTTCTCACTCATCTTGTTGGTCAGATTAGGATCAATCCATGTTTTTATATGTTAGAAATCCTTGAACATATGGCAGCTAGGTTCAGGGCCCATACTAATCCTTCCTCTCATTTTATATACCACAAAGCCCTGATAAAATTGATAATAGAGAACCAATTGGCCAAGATAAGAAGGACTTGGAGTCATTTCATTTTTTTTGGAGGTTTTAAACCTCAACCCATTAAGAGAAGAAGAGGCAGACCATAGACTTCCAAAAAGGGTAATAAAGCAAAGATTCAAGCTCCTATTAAACTCCCTCCTAGCCAAGAAAACCTAGGAGTTCAATCTACCTCATCTAGTCCAAAGACCCCTAAGGTTTAGTAGAGGAAAAGTACCCGGATTCATAAACCAGAACTTGTACCCCATGTGAACCCACCAGTTGATGTTGACTCTTTCGATGCTGCAAATCTAACCTCCAAAACTTCCCCTCCAGACACAATCAAAGCATAGGACGTTAAGGGAAATGAACTAGAGGTGGAAAGTAAAGAGAAGGAGCCCCTTACTAAGGTATCCAAGTGTGGCAATAGACATACTAGACCAAATAACCAGTTAAGATACAAGATCAAACCTAGGAATAACCCATAGTTGGCTAAGGAGGTGATTGACGTGGACAAAATGCCACTGAAGGACCTTATTATTAACAGGAGGAAGAAGGCGGCAGGCTCTACTAAGAGCTAAAGTAGAGAAACTATGAAAAGGGCTCCAATGGAGATAAGGTAGGGCAAAAATTGAGATTGGAGAAGGTATATGTATTTCTCAAGGCTGCTAGTACCATTAGCTAAGATGCTTGGGTATTAAACTTAGAATTTTTGCCGACCTGACAGTCGGCCTTACAGATTTTTCATGTAGTGTAATAGCCGAGAGAGCTGACATTCCCATTTTCAGCATTTTTAATAGGGCCGACAGTCTACTTGTCAGTTATTTTGGGGTGAAACTATGTGTGCCAGTTGATGGAAAAAATGATACAGGGAAAAGGTCAGCAATATTCTTGTCAACAATTTTGGAGTGCTGACATCTTCGTTGTCCGTAATATTCAACCAGGCAGAAATGTTGACTTGTTGGTTGTCAGTGATTTTGAAAGTAGACGAAGATGAAAATGATGATAGTTAGCCTGTCAACAAAAGTTGTAAATAGAAAACCGGTAAAGCTGACATCTACACTATCAATGTTTTCTCTAGCAATGCTGAAGAAAAACATGATGAACAAAAAAGCGGTTTTGGAGGAGTTGTGGAACTGATTTGGAGAGGGACCTATTTTGCTAGCTAGGATGTTGAGCTACCATTTAGGGACCTGTTCTGTTTCCAAGGAGGCAGTTCAATAAGATATTTTACCCTACCTAAACAATCAGCATATTCTCCTGTAGTTATTTTAGGAAAAACAAAATATTTTTAAGCTTTATATTTTTACATGCATGAACTTGAAAGATATTTCAGATATCTCAGATTATTGTAATTATTATGGTGACTACTATTGTGAAAACAATTATGTATGTCTTATATAACAATTTACGAAGAATGATAAGGGTTGGAAATTAATTTAAAAACAAATTTGCAGTCCGATATATTTGAACAATCTTAAATGTATTTTGCAGTTTTTAATGAGCAGTTTGTAGGAAACTCATGTGCTGCATCTCTCTGTCAGTATTTATTTGTTATTCAAATCCTCTTTCATGTATGAGAATGTTAGTTTCTAAGATTGGATTTCATTTATGCTCTTGTCTTGTATTATCAGCCATTAGTATTTGTTCTTTCAGTCATTTATAAACTTTGTTTCTTTCATGTTCCTCTTTCTTCCAATTCCTTGAACAATCAAAGGACTTGTTGCTTTCATGCTTTATGCAACTTTCTCATTGGATATGTAATTTCATTTGTTTAAGGAATTGGGCTCCATGCCAAATGGTATGTTTTGAAATCCACCCAACCAATTTCATCCATAGATCTAAATCTTGCCACCTGAACTCAATTGTAGAAAACCTTCTACTACAGTGACCATAGGGCAGTTGAGTTTTATGGAGAGATCTCTCTCTGGATTGAAGGTTCAGTTTTCAGCCTAAAAGAGGTTTGAGGTTAGCTTAGGGCTTTTCCCATAGTTAGAGTTTTCCCTAAGTGATAACATTTTCCATTTCCGGGGAACGAGAAGCATATTTTTTCCCTAACGATTTTATTGTTGAAGGTCAAATCTCTAAGGGAAAACAAATATTTGTGTATAAGTTTGGCTGCAAGATGTTTGTTCTGGTGACTCTATGTTATGATATGAAGGGTTCTTATTGATGAAGTTCTGGCTAATATATCCATTCATAGTCAGAGGAACTTAGATCCAAATCCACCTTAGATTTTGTTAAGCCCAGAAAAGTTGTTCAAGAAAATACTTCCAAGGAAACAAGTATGGTTGATGTAGAAAGATCTTTCTCTCTACCTACAAAGCATGAAACTTTTGAATATTTAGTGATTGCTATTAAATTTGAAACTAACTTACTCAGATCTAAGTCCGAGATTAACTTGTCAGAGATTGTTCTAAATCCAACGGATCTTAAGGCCTTTACCCTTGGGCCCTCTATCCCAAAACTAGAGCTTTTACCCCAGGATTTTGAGATTTGGGCCCACTTTCAGAAATTGGAGCAAAATTGCAGGAGCTTCAAGAAGTTGTTGCTAAATCTTTGACTTATCCTTATTTATTACCATCTTTTTTTACCTCAACTACTCATCTCTCCTCTGGAGGTTTTCAAAAACCTATTCCATCAACTTTCATTCCAACAATCTTAGTTCCTGTAACTTTTTTTGCCTTTACTCCTACTGTTAGTACAATTTCACATTGAAGGCCTATGATTGTCCGATATGAAACTTTGGATCTTGGGGGTTAGATCCTGCATGGCCTCCCACATAATTATGGATAGTGTCTTATTCAATTTGATGGTACTGGGTATTATACAGCTTAGCAGCATGTAGACAAATTCAATGGTTTCATAGATCTAGAATAAGTTGACCATGAGGACGTTAAACATAGACTTTTTTTCTCAAATTTTGTCAGGTGAGGTAAAGAAATGGTTTAGATATTTATCACCAGCGGGTATTAATAGCTTCTAGCAGTTTGAATAGTTGTTTCTCGCCAAACGGGTAGAGAAGAAAGTTGAAATTAGTAAGTTGAAAGTGTCCATTCCTTTTGTGAAACTTTTAAGAAATAAGAAATATATGAAAATAATTTCTACTATGATTAAAAATTCAAAAATTGATCAAGTCACCATAATTTCACAAGATTCTTTGAACCTAGATGATGATGCTCCTGAATTTGTGTTTGACCCACACGTCACAACTACAAACGATGATATACCCACATTTTATGTAAGTCTAAATGTGCATGATATGATTCTTCACAATGCCATGTTAGACTTTGTAGTTTCACATAACCTCATGCCTAAGTCAATCATGTACATCTAGGACTCTAAATTACCACACCCTACAAATATTTTTTCTCCTTTGATTCGAGGAAGGTAAAATGATTAGGGCTGATTAAGGATTTAATTGTCACCTTAGCTCGGATTCCCGCTAAAAGTGTCTTAATAGATATAGTAGTCGCAGACATCCCTGCTATATTTAGGATGTCATTGTCCTGATCTTGGGCAGAAATATTGGGAGGAACTTTACAGATGGACATGAATTATGTTTCTATACCATTGTTTGGTGAAATGAAAATATTATATTGAGAGGTTCAAATGGCCTATCCAACTAGATGATCACCCAATCTATGTAGTAGAGAAAGAGTTGGGATCAATTTTTTTTCAATGATTATTATTTTGAGAGGGAAACATCAACAAAAAAACTGATATTCAACAAGAATAGGTTCATAAATTTTTAGATGGGGTCTAGAAATTACATTTTGATGGATCCATGTGTGAGAAAGGTTCTGGAGAAGCATTGTCAAATGTTCCACTAGATTGTACAAGTCAATTACATTCATTTAAGCTTCATTTTGATTGTACAAATAATGTAGTAGAGTATGAAGCTCTCGTCATTGGGTTAAATTGATTAAGAGAGAAAAGGGAGAAGAAAATTCACATTTTTGGGGACTTGAAGCTGATTGTGAACCAAGTCAAAGGTACATATCAAACTAAACATCCCAGAATGTGAGACTACATAAATGAAGTTTGGGTTTTATTTTCTATCTTCTTTTCTGAACATGAGATCTCACTGGTATCAAGAGGGGAAAATGGAATTGCAGATTCCTTGACAACAACTGGCAGTGCATTGAGAATTTTGATTTATCCAAATGAAAAGTATGAGATAAATGTGATACAAATGCCTTCAATTCTAGATAACACAAAGCACTGGCAGGTATTTAAAGATGATTAACTGATCAAAAGGTTTCTGGAAAGAATGGGTGAATTTCTCATTAGCCTAATAGAAAATTCCTTTTAAATGCTGTAGTAGGACAAGAAATTATTCAACTAAGTAAGAATTTGATTCCTAGAGGCTCGGTACCTTTATAAAATTTGTTTGATTCTAATGATGTAGCAGTAAAGCCAATAATTTTGCTAAGTGATGGTGAGATGAAGAATTATAATTTGGGGACCGAAAGTGACCCAAAAGTAGTCAAAGTTTCCAACACTTTGAGAAAATAGCAGAAAACACAATATGCAAAATTTTTGAAGGAATTTGTTAATATATTCGCTTGGAGGTACGAATATTTGAAGATTTATGATCAGTACATCATCCAACAGGCTATACCACTTAAGGAGGATGAAAAAACATTTAAACAAAAGTTAATAAAGATCAATATGAAGTTACTACCACTGATTGATAAATAAGTAAAGAGGCTGCTGACTGCAAAAATTATCATAGTGAACTTGGTGCAAATAAGGAATAAAAGTGTGGAAATTCACTTATGTGTGGATTTCAGAAATTTAAATAAATTCTCACTGAAGGATAATTATCCTTTGCTCAAAATGGATCACATTCTTCAGAAGGTGATTGGTGCAGAAAGGATTTCGATGCTAGATGGGTTTTTAGGATACAATCAAAGCCTGGTTGACCCAAGAGATTAGGAGAAGACTACCTTCACCACACCGTGGGGTATGTTCATGTATTCTAAGATGCCATTCAGACTCATGAATGTAGGAGCTACTTTTTAGCACCCAAAGGACATCACCTTTGCTGACAAAAGAGATAAGTTTGTGGTAATTTATCTAGATGACATTACTATTTTCTCAAAATCTGAATTTGCCTACTTGAATCATCTAAGGACAGTTTTGAGCAAGTACAGGAAATTTGGAGTTTCTCTAAATCCGAAGAAGTCCCATTTTGCTATGAGAGAATGCGAGTTGTTGGGACACATATTATCAAAGGAAAACATCAAGATAAACCCTAGCAGAGTGGTAGAAATCTAAGAGATTGAGCAACCAAGAAAGAAGAAGGAAGTGAAATCTTTCTTAGGTAAAGCAAACTTTCTGCAGCATTTTATTCCGAATTTTGTAGAAATTTTGAAAGTAATAACAAGAATTATTAAGAAAGGGTGTCAAATTAAGTGGACTAAGCAAGAAAATAATTCTTCTAATGATATCAATAGAACCTTAGGTCAAGCACCTTTACTCATTAGTCCAGATTTTTCAAAATATTTCATGATTTTCTCTTTCGCCTCTAAGCACACTATCTCTAGCGCATTACTTCAGAGGATTGAGGTAGGTCAAGAACAACCCGTCTCCTTTTTAGTAGGGCATTGAGGGTTATTGAAATGAAGTACAATATTATAGACAAAAATGTATATGTGTTGATGAAAGAACTACAAGATTTTAGAGTTTTTATTTTTCATTATCGTGTGATTGTGTCCGCGCTAGTTGTTGCAATAAAGAGTATTTTAGTACAACCAGACAATGATAGCAGAAGAAGGACATGGATCACTAAAATTTTGGAGTTTGACTTGGAAATCAAACGTACCAAGTTGATTAAAGGACAAGATTTGCCTAGACTAATGACTGAATCAAATCTTGATGTTGTTGGTATAAATTCTGTTTTTCAATTATCAGATCTGCTAGGTGAAAAACCAGTGGTTAAAGTTTAATAATGTTTTAGATAATGTCCGTGGTACGTCGAAGTTGTTTACATTCTACAGAATTTACAAGTACCAACAGGAATAGATATTACATAGGCTATATTTTTGAGATTGAAATCTGTTAATTATTGCCTTTTGAATGGTTATCTATACTGGAAATATCCTCAGGGTATTTTGTTGAACTGCTTGTTAGAAGATGAAGCTAAGAAAATGATTAAAGTGTTTCATGAAGGAGCATGTGGGGGAAATCATTACTAGAAAGACACAACATATAAAATATTGAGAGCTGGTTTTTATTGGCCTACTTTATTTTCTAATATTAGAAAAGAAGTAGAAACTTGTCACAAATGTTAGTTGTTTGAAGGTAAGTCAAAACTAATGTCTTTATCTTTGAAACCTATCTCTGTGGAGGCACCTTTCCAGCAGTTGGGTCTTGACTTCATAGGTGAAATTCATCTGACATAATCAAAGCAACAATAGACGGATCTTGACAGGGACAAATTATTTCACAAAGCGGATTTAGGCACTTCGAAGCAGGCAAGCTACTGATCTTGTGGTTATTCAATTCGTAGAAAATATTCTTTCTAGATTTGGTTGTCGAAAGAGGATAATTACTGATAATGCATAATGTTTTAAGTCTAAGAGGTTAGTAAAATTATGTGATGACTACCATATCATACTCAGCCATTTCACAACCTATTACCCTCAAGGTAATGGACTTGCAGAATCATCCAATAAGAGTTTGGTCAGAATTATTGATAATGATGATGGTGGTTAACGTCCACTGAGACCAAATTGGTCTATCAGACCTATAATTTTCTTAGTTCTTAATTGTATGGCTTCTCGTCTTTCTTGGCAAGATTGGTGATGTAGCTATACTTTTTTTCTCTATGGTCTTCCAACTTCCTTTATCTTGCATCTCCTTCATCCCTTTTGGTTCTTGGGACATTGGTGTCTTAGCTTCGCGATCTGTTGTGTTCGTCCTTTTGAAGATAGTCGGAGAAGAAGTTTGGTTTGGGAGATCTGCTTTGCTGCTAAATGAAGATTTATTTTGTTCAGTATTCGAATCCTCATAACTATTGATGCTTGAGGGGTTGTTGAGTTCACTTTTTTGTTGTTGGACGGGGCTTTCCCCCTGCTTGTCTTGAGAGTTGTTTCTTTCTTGCCCGATTTCTTGCGATACATAGTTTTCTAGAGAGTATTCTTCTTTTATGATAGTGTAATGTTCTTTTTGTGCTCCTTCTCACCATGTAGATCTATGGTGATTCTTTCTAGCATAATTTTTCTGGGAGGCTTTTGAGCAATTTTTGGCTAGATGGCCTATCTCAAAGCAGGATCGACATCTGAAGAGGACACTTTCATAATCTATTTTTTGGTTCCACATATAGTATTTACTTGTTAGGTTTATTTTAGCTGGGAATCCAGCGTTGAAGTCCATTTCCACCCAAATGCGTGCATAGGTGGTTCTGGAATATTCCTTTGTTTCTGGGCACTTGCAGTAAAATTTCGCAATTGAATTTCCAATGGCTTTTAGCGAGGAGAAATTCCAGAGATGCAAGGGTAGGTTTAGAAATCTCACCCAAAGTGGTGTTGAGGTTATGACTATTGTTGAGGGATTAAATGATGGGTTCCATGGCTTCATGAATAGGCCTGAATTTTCCCAAAACCAAGGGCCAGAATCTAGAATGCATTGTCTACTTTCACGGTTTTCAAAATCTACTATAAAGAAACCCCTAACACAGGGGTAAATATTAATTTCATCAGAAATGACAGGCTTCCATACCTCGAAGATCCAACTGTGGAGAGCTGTCAGCTGCAGCCAAAAACCATTGAACCAAAATATTAGGGCACTTTCAGAAAACTTCAAAGCCTCATGGTTGGAGGCCTGGACCACTTGGACAGTGGGAGCTGGGGCTTCACTGACGATATGGGCAGGAGCTTGTCCCCCAGAGGCAGATGGAACTAAGACAACAACTATCTTCGCGAAGTTGGGAGCCATTTGGATCAAGGCTGATTGATGATTCCCAAAATTCATAATAAAACCTATAGTTCAGAGTGTTTTGAGAAAAAATTATCTGTGTTCAAATTTTTGGAGGCATCACCCATATTCTGGTAGTGTAGGAAGATACAAGCAATATGAAAGCAAGTCCCATCACCAACTCTAGTGGGGTTTTATTGTTTGGAATCGATTTACAAGAGTCTCACCTATGAGCGGAATCGACTCTTGGCCTGTTGTAGATCCGAAGTTAGAAGATAAAAAAAATGCTTGGCACACAAAACTCAAGTTTGCATTATGGGAAGATAGAGTTAGTACTAAGAGGTCAATCAACACTTCTCCTTTCCAGTTGGTGTATGGTGTTGATGCATTGTTTCCTATTTCAATTGGAATGCCTGTTATGAATTATTTTCCAGAGTTAGGAGAAGAACCAAATCAACTACAAAGAAGGATAAATAAGTTAATGGAAGTGCAATAAACCAAAGAAAGGGTGTATGAAAAATCTCAGGAAGTACAAGATCAGATTAAGAAAGTTTGTGACAGAAAAACTAAAGAGGATGATTTCAAATTCCAAGACTTGGTTTTAAAATGGGATGCCCACATTGAGGATAAAGGTAAACATGGGAAGTTTGAGAACATTTGGAAAGGGCCATACATAATTGTAGCTTTCTGGGGTAAAAATAGTTTCATCTTAGAAGGTTTGGAAGGAGAATTTTTGTGAGGAGGTCCAGTCAATGGACATTTCCTAAACCATTATATCTCCTAAACAAAGAATGATTTTCAAGTTTCATTGTAATATCCATATATTTTGAAAAATATCATGCAAGTGTGGATGAATATTCTAAAGCACTTGAAGCCCAAAGCGAAGGCCTTGAGGTTCTACTGATATTCATTGGAAAAATAAAAGTTTTTAGGAACAATTATATTTTTTCAAGTTCAGCGTCTCTAAAATCATCCTTTAAAAAGATGAAGTCCTTATTTCTGAGTCAGTTTTGTTTTAAGCTAGCGTTTGTAATGGATGAGGAAACTGGTCTATGGGGAGTTCTTGCTACCATCATTGATCGATAGCATCACCATGGAGCTAGTTGTTATCATAATAAACTTCATTTTTTTTTTTTTTAGAAATTGTTGATAGTTGTAGTGTCAAGATTTAAATTGTAATAAACGGGGAAAGTTTCTGATAGCGGGGCTATCAACATTTTTGGAAATCTAACATGGTCTTGAAAAAGAATTCACTGACAATGAGGGTAGAAACATTTTTCATTTTGGCTCATAGGCCAATTGTCAGTGCCAAAACCAATTTTAAAATTTAAAAAGCAATGACTTTGTTGACCACATCAACATTAGTTTTTTCGATTAAACATGTCTCCATTATTTTCAAAAGTGTAAAAGTACTGGGTTAATCATTTTTCATCTATTGTAATCAGTGAAAGATCATTTAACTAAATCTTATCATTGGTATGAATTTTATTCGTAATCATAACCTGGAATGACATGATTAGTCGCTCACCAAATGAGTATGATAAGTTACCTCTACTTGAACTTTAAGAAGTTTGTTGATGTTAGTTCGAGAACCTTGACACTTGGCATTGGGAGTGGTTTTGTTTACAGGGTTTCAACATCGAACCCAGGAATACCATGCAAAAAAATGGGGAGAGGTGGTAAATTAAACCGATTCAAACCCAAGGTGCCAGATGTGCTCGATATTTACCCCTAGATTCTCCAATTGTTTAAACAGGAAGGATGTAGCAAATTCTTCCACTATTGTTCTGACTACCATGACCTGGTGGCTTAGTATTTTGCGTAGGGGTTCAATGGAACCGTGTGGAGATGGGAGGTTTTTCCTTCACAGTTATAGAGAAAACCAATGCAAAGGCCACGACCTTACTATCAGATGGTGAGAAAATATTTCACAATCACATTCTGGCAAGGATTAATGTCCCCTTCTTCTTTAAAGAAGAATTTAGAGGGTAGAATTGGAGGGTTGGAGTTCAAAAGGAGTGGTTGTAGGTTCAATGGCACATCCCCATATGCCTCTATTACCAATATGTTTCATGTTAAGGCCAGTATAATCAAGTGAGCCTTTACCATTTTTACTTTCTCGCTCATCTTGCTGGTCATATTAGTATCAATCCATGTTCTTATCTATTTGAAAGCCTTAAACATATGACCAGTAGGTTCAGGGCTCGTATTAATCCTTCCTCTCATTTTATATACCACACATCCCTGGTAAAATTGATAATAGAGAACCAACTGGACAAGATAGGAAGGACTTGGAGTCATTTCATTTTCAGGGGAGGTTTCCAACCTCAACGCATTAAGAGAAGAAGAGGCAGACCATAGACTGCCAAAAGGGGAAGAAAGCAAAGATTCAAGATCCTATTAAAGCCCCTCCCAACGAAGAAAACCTAGGAGTTCCATCTACCTCATCTGGTGCAAAGATTCCTACGGTTTACCAAAGTTAAAGTGCTCGAATTCATAAACCAAAACTTGTACCCCTTGTGAACCCACCATAAAATGTTGACTCTTCCCATGCTGCAACTCCACTTGCCAAAACTTTCTGTGCAGACACAGTCAGAACAGAGGACCTTAAGGGAAAAGAACCATAGTTTGAAAGTAAAGAGGAGGAGCCACTGGCTGTGTGGAAATAGACACACCAGGCCAACTAACTAGTTAAGATAAAATATCAAACTCAGGAATAACCTGGAGTTGGATAAGGAGGTGATTGACATGGATAACATGCCACTGAAGGACCTTATTCTTAATAGGAGGAAGAAGGCTACAGTCTCTAGAAAGAGCCGAAGCAGAGAAAATGTGAAAAGGGAACCCATGGAGACCAGGAAGGGTAAAAAGCAGAGATTGGAGGGGGTAGATGTATTGCTCAAGGCTGCTAGTACCCTTAGCTAAGATGCTTGTGTATTAAACTTAGATTTTTTTCCTACCTATCTTATGAAACATATTTTTCACTTTATCGCTAATAATCGGCCTTATAGATTTTGCATGCAGTGTAATAGTCGGGAGAGCTGGCATTCCCATTGCCAGCATTTTTTATAAGGTCGGGAGTCTGCCTATAAGCTATTTTGGGGTGAAACTATGTGTGTTAGTTGATGGAAAAAAAGATACAAGGTAAAGGCTGATAGTCTATTTGTCAACAATTTTGGAGTGCTAACATCTCCGTTATCAGTAATATTCAGACAGACAAAAATGCTGACTTCTTTGTTGTGAGCGATTTTGAAAATAGGTGAAAACAAAATTGTTGATAGTTAGTCTATCAATGAAAGTTGCAAACAGAAAACTGGCAAAGATGACATCTACAGTATCAATGTTTTTTCCAATAGAGTTGAAGGAAAGAATGATGAAGACAAAAGAGGTTTTGGAGGATTTTTGGACCTAATTTGCAGAGGGGACTATTTTTCCAGCTAGAATGTTGAGCTAGTATTTTGGGACCTATTCAATCTCAAAGGGAGGCAATTCAACAAGATATTTTACGTTATGTAAACAATCAACATATTTTCCTGTAGTTATTTTAGGAAAAACATAATATTTTTAAGTTTTATATTTTGACATGCATGAACTTGAAAGGTATTTAAGATATCTTAGATTATTGTAATTATTATGGTGACTACCATTGTGAAAACAATTATGTAAGTCTCATATAATAGTTTATGAAGAATGAAGAGGGGTTGGAAATTAATTAAAAAACATATTTACAATATGATACATTTGAGAAATATTGAATGTATTTGCAGTTTAAAATGAGCGGTTTATAGGAAACTCATGTGTTGCATCTCCCTGATAGTATTTATTTGTTATGAAAATCCTGTTTCATGTTTGGGAATGTTAGTTTCTAAGATTGGATTTCATTTATTCTCCTCTCTTGTATTATCAACCATTAGTATTTGTTCTTATAGTCATTTATAAACTCTGTTTCTTTCTTGTTCCTCTTTCTTCTAGTTTCTCGAACAGTTAAAGGAATTATTTCTTTGATACTTTGTGCAACTTTCTCATTGGATCTATAATTTCATTTGTTTAAGGAATTGGACTCCACACCCAACCAATTTCATCCATAGATCTAAATCTGGCCACCTAAACTCAATTGTAGAAAACCTTCTACTATTGTGACCATAAGGAAGTTGATTTTTACAGAGAGATCCCTCTATGCATTGAAGGGATAGCTTTCAATCTAAAAGAGGTTTGAGGTTACCTTAGTGGTTTTCCTACAGCCAAGGTTTTCCCTAAGTGATAACACCTTTAATAGTACTTAAGTATAGTTATATACACAAATAAGGACTGATCTCGATTTGGACTTCTGGTCTAATGGCGGGATCTAACCTTTCTCTGCAATATGTTCATTATTATTAATATCTTACACATAAACTTATATTGTATCATAAATAGGAACCTTTCTTCACATTTCTTTTCACATAGATCCTTAATTATATCTTTACCATCAGAAATTTTGCACTTATTTCCATTCTGTTAAATTCATAGAGAACCTCCAAAAATATCTTCATCCAATCACTACTTACAAAAAAATTTCATAATTTCTACCATTCACAGTAACAATTATGTTTACAGGGAAGAAATACCACTCTTCCCAACCAATGAGAACGAAAACCACTAATTTCCCTAAGCTAGTTTTCCACTTCTAGAATAGTTTCTTGACAGTGACCTAACAAGGTTTGTCCAAAGGCATAAAGATTGTACAAGTCCAACCCAAGAACTCACAAACTCAATAAGTCTAGCTTAGGGATTCCACTAGCTCCAACTGGATCAATAATACCCTAAATGACACCATGAAACCTTCCCTTAACAACATCTTGTTCAAGGGATTAATCTTCTTTCACTTCCTTCTTAGTTGCCCTAGCTTCCTCCCATATCCTCTTTTCTTTTTCTCCCTAGAAGATATGATTTATCTCTATAGAAAGGGAGTAAGTGTCCTCTAACTGCCTAATGAGTGAAAATGTTTTCATTTACTCTCTTTTCCCCGTGAATTCCAAGACTTGTCATAACCACTTTTATAAATTAAATAAATTTAAAAAATTAAAGTTTTCCACTAGTATTTTTCCACATAACCATGATTTACCAAGTATTTACAGTTAAGTACTTAATAATTAATTTTAGGGGGTATACAATTTTATATTTATATTAAACTTATAAATTAAAATTAATATATTATATGATAAGGAGTAAATGACTCCAATTTATCGAATTCAATTAATTATAATAATCTAATTAAGATTAGATATATAATAGATAATCTTAATGTATGTATATATTATTTGTTGAGTATATAAATAATTAAATTTAAAATTCTAGTGCGCCCATAGGCACATTTTACAACAATATGAGTGTTGAGTCTTGAAAATGTCATTCATTTCCATTACACTTTCACTATTATGTCCACTATATCACTTCCATTTCACTACTATGTCACCACATTCATCCCACTTTCATTATCATTGGGTCACATTTATGTTTTTCCAAACTTTATTAATTCTAAGCCTTTTAAGTGAATTCGTGGTTAAAAATTAGAAAATAATGTGCATATGCTTATACCTAACAAATGGGTTGAGATTGTTGACATGTGTAGGTTGAAAGGAGGCTTTTAGAAGACCCTTATGTGGCACTCTAAGGCGAAATTCGAATTTGAGTGGAAAGAATCATGGGATCATGAGGATATGTGTTACATCTCCTAATTATATTGTAACTCGAAGAAGACATGTGTCTTATCAGTTTCTATTTTGATTAGGACTCTAGAGGTAGAGGGAGAGATTCATGGACTCTCATTAAAGAGATGGCTTCTCATCTTTTTGTATAAATAGTAGATCTCTCTCCTTCATTTGGGAGTTCTTAAGTCTTAGCTTGTTAGTTCTTAAACTTGTTAGCTTGTGAGATGGATTTGGAAAGCTTTAGAGAGCTTTGTTGTACTTTGTAATTTTGAAGAATTTGAATAAAGCTTTGATGTTCTCAACATGGAAGGAGATGTGAAATAGATGTCATGGAGCACATTAGAATGTAAGGTAGAGTAGATTTTGTTTTGAAGTTTTGCTTTGATTTCATTATGTCATTTGATTGCTTTCAAGTTTGATAGATTAGATTTTCCATTCATGCAATTTTAATTCATGTAAGTGTGTTCAACCGGTTGATCGTAGATTAGTTTTTTCTTTACATGTTTTTGCGTCAAATAGTGACATGAGATTTGCCTCTCTGCTGACTTTGTTTTTTTAGCTTTTCAATTTCAGTTATGCTTTGATTTCAGTTTTATTCATTTTTTTTGTCAGTTAGTTTAGATATCAGATTGCTCATGTCATTGACGGTTACCTCCGAAAACCATAGCTAGACTAACTGGCGAGGGATCGAAATATGAATGTTATGATTTGATTTTAGTTTACTTTTCTGCAATTAGATATTGGATTGTTTATTTCATTGACGGTTACCTCCGAAAGCCATAGCGAGACTAATTGGCGAGGAATCAGATTATGAATGTTGTGATTTGATTTTAGTTTTACTTTTCTGCAATTAGATATCAGATTGCTCATGTCATTGACGATTATCTCCGAAAGCCATAGAGAGACTAACTGGTGAGGAATCGAACTATGAATGATGTGATTTGATTTTACTTTTATTAGTTTGCAGTTTTTTATTTGCTTGAGTGCAATAACTTAACTTTTATTTCTGTATTTAGACAAGCAGCAGAGACCGTGATTTCATGATCAATATTTCATCTTTTATTTGATTTAAGTAGCTGCATATTTACACTTTTGTTCAAGTACTGATTTGATCAATAGCATGTTTTGATATCTTTTGAAGTGCTAAATTTTAGAAGTTACCATTAGGGACACAAACCTTGTCTTGAAATCTCTACCCATACTTGACCTTTAAAAGTATTCTTAAGACCTTAGAATAGGATTTCCATTTGCATTAGACACTTTAGGAAACCAACAAAAACAAAACCCCAAAACAAAATAAAATCTTTAAAACAACGAAGTAAGGAAAAAGTTAACTAAGCACATATGGTGCACCACACTTCATCAGTTTACGATACCCGGATTGATAATTTATGTAGAGCAATATAAGATGTTAAATTGACTAGACATTTTTGGTGTCGTTGTCGAGGAAGTGTAATTAGGAGACCTTATTTCTTACATCTAAAAAAAATTAATAATTGTTAAGTATGCTCTCCTCCTGCACTTTCTGTGATCTAGAGGATCAGAAAAAGAATTGTTATGTAAAAAAAAATGAGAAAAAATAAGCTTCATCATTTCAGTTGATTCAAAAAAAAAAAATCCAACTGCTTTGATAGGTTCAAACTGTCCAAGATTGACTGGTTATGGTTTGTAGTGGTCCTCAAAACACTGTATCTTGTTTTAATAAGATTTTGCAACTTAGCTGCGGAATGTGGCCTGATTCCGCAGCTAGTTTCAAGGTTTAACAGGTTACAGGCGTCCAATGAAGAAACCGACCACATGGGCATCTCCAGAATTGTCCCAACATGGATCTTATCCTAGTCACCAAGCCTAGATTGATAAAAAATCAGGTTAAGACCTCAGTCAAAGTCCTATTTTTAGCATGTTTTACTTGAAGTCTTTGCTGCCTGAAATTGAAAATCATTAATCCTTCTTATAAAAATTTACAATTTCAATATATATATCTATATCTATATATATATATATATATATATATATATATATGGCTATCTTCAATCCTAGCTTTCACTGTGGTCTCGATAGAAAATTTGCATTCCTGCTTGAGCTTTGGTCTTGAAACAAACCTGCAAAAACATTTAAAAAAATCAAAAGTGAAAATTCAACATATCAAATTTCATGGATTGTTGTAAAGAAAATAAGACGAAGCCAATTAAAAAAAAAACCCTTGTGTGTCTTTCAAAAGAGTGTATGTGGCATCCAATTTATGTGGAATTTTTTTTTGAAACCTCCCAATGTCAAAATCTAAAAAATCTGCATACACATTGATTTGATGTTCCGGCCTCTTCATGATTTTGTTTCAGTGCATCCTCAGCCCTTTGTAAGCAATCCATTTGCATTTATTTGGATTGTGCATCTTACTCATATAGGAAGCTTTTGGTTTTGGAAAGTTTTTGGAAAGCCAACATAGGAAATTTCTTGATAATAATAGAATCTGAAACCTATGGATGGCCTGCATAAACTGTGAAAATGGATTAAAAACAGAGGCTTAAGGCATGCCGCGGTCACCAATACTCCTAAAGAAAATGTTGAGCTCATGATCTCTATTGAAGACCTCATAGACTTCTTTGAGTTCTGGTTATTGGCAATTCGCTCGTTCACCATATTTGTTGTTGATTGCATCTGAAAACAATCTTTCTTTGAAATCGATTTTACAGAGCATTCCACTTCACGAATTTCATTTACATCCCTGCAGCTAAAACCAAATTATGTGTTTCAACATTGTGCATACTACCACTGGCAAATAAAGATGTATCGTCCTACCTCTAATTCGAAAATTTTACAGGCCGAATACAACAACTCAGGAAAAATGTAAAACAGAGAAAAACATGAAACTTCAAATGCATGATTTGATCAAATGGAGACGAATTTGAAAAAAATAAAACATGGGTTTTTTTTCCAGTAGGGTCAATTAGATAACCTAGAAACGGTTTTAAGAAATTCGTGGTGATCTAGGAGAATTTATCGGTTCTTTGAATCCCATTTTTGCAGGCCGCGAGGAAAAAAACGGGATTTGAATTAATTAACTGACAGTTGATTTAATTCAGCTGCTTCCAACTTGAAATCAATGGCATGCTGATAATAATCGTTTTCTGATTATATGCCCCGTCTTTTGCCACTCGTCTAACACCTGCTCTGCCGATTAACAACAATCCCAATTGAATATGACTCTGTTTAGTGATTAACTCCATTACGTGAACCGGTTGGATACGGTTCTTCACAGCCGATTGACGTGGCATGGAGCTTCTTGACATTCAATCTTGACTTTAATGTATAGCGGTTTCTCTCCTGAATCATACTTCAGTCACGGCTGATTATATGTATCCAAAAATCACACGACTCTTCTCTTTATTTCCACGTTCCAGAGTTTTAGATTTGGTGTGATCTTATGGGAGTTGGCTATTTTACATATGCCACGAAGTGGAAGGAATCCCATGCAGGTAAGTTGGTGTTGTTATTTTTCAGAATTGTCATCTAATATTCTTGGTAGTTGTCTTAAACATGAGTTATGGCTCAATATATGCATACCTGAATTCAAAACAGCGTATTGTTGCAGCATGAAGTTGCACAAATAGTCCAGCCCTTGCTGAGGCCAAACAACTATGTTATTATCAAGCATGACCTTAGTATCATTGATTATTTATCAGACTTTATCTGCTGTTTGTATCGGAAGCCTGGGGCTTATTATGTAGTAACATTGACATTTTCAGTTAGAGAAGGGATCAATATCATTTTGGTTGGTTTTGTTTCAACTGAAAATCTTCGTTTTAAAGATGAATCACTTACTTTTAAGGTTGCAGAAACTCCACAGGAAATTGCGGAAGAGATAAAAAGCTATGCACGACACAAGTATCCAAATATGTGTAAAACTGATGGTTGTCTGTCTTTTAGCTGCGGAATGCAGCGACTTTCCGCAACTGATTCAACTTTCCGCAGTTAGTTCAACTTTCTGCAGCTGTTTTTGTTAAACTCTAGGTTATAGGTGTCATCAAGCAAAAAAAGCCACATGGGTAGCCGGGAAAATGTCAATATATGGATGGTGTCCTATTCATTTGATCTAATTCGATGAAAAATACCTCGATCAAAGGGAAGTCCAGTTGTGTGTTATCACTAAGTTGTCACACTAAGTCGCTGCATGTTAAGAAAAAATAATAATTTTGAATCAATGAAATGAATTAGTTATTTGCTCACTCTTCTGAAGATATTGATTAATTTTGGACTAATGATGAAATATGAATGGCTAACTTTGTATTCAAGATTTTTAGCTACAGAAACCGTGCACATTCTGCAGCTGAAGTCCAATTCCGCAGCTGAAAAACCTCATTGTTCAAATCAGCCTAACTTTCTCATGCAAAATCAGATTTTGATGATCCAATTATCGTTGGAAAGATCTCAACAAGATCTACACAATGAGAAATCCATCATTAAAGTTTGAAACGGTAAATAATGAAATAAATTGCTGAAAATAAGCAACATCAACTTGAGGCACTAATTCCAAATCAGGTATAAATTCTTTTGATTTTTCTTTTGAGAACTTGTTTCATTAATATAAATTCTTAGTTTTGTGTGTAAATATCATAACTAGAGAGATTGATCACCTCTCTCCTTTGATAATCTTACATTCCATTGTAGAAGAAGTATTAGTTTTTTTGCAGGTTCCAGGAGGAAGAACAAATGACTACAAGAGAATGGTCTCTCTAAGAGACCAATTTGTTTCATAAGAGGATGATCAGCAACAAAGAGGAAATATGTTGATGCAAAATCAGATCCAAACACTTGAAAAACTTTCATATACTATTGTCTCCATCACATCCATACATCATAATAAACCATTCATCTCGTTTTCCTCCATATTTTCCATTTACATTCACATACACTTTCCATCTTTTTTTGTCCATTCATAACACACAAATAAAAGCAAGAGGCTCATTCACATGCTTATTGCCCATTGCCATTTTTGTTCTCCATTGCCATCTTCCATTTCCTGTCATTTTCATTCCGCAAATAAGCCCTGCTTCAATGCAAATGATTGAGTCCATAGTCCTTTGAGTCTAGTTCTTTGTAAAAACATCTTGAGGCTTGCATGCCTTAATGGCAAGTCCTCATGCTGACAAACAATGGGAATAAATTAATGTCCCTTGTTCATCATATCTTCTAGGTGACTCGACATCGACAAATTCATTCGTACCTAGCAAGATGTGTTTGGGCATCTTGACGCTCATTGTCATCAATGGTGAGAGTTCTCATGTTGACTAGTGGCATCCATTAATGGCCACTAAGCCAAGAATTTCATACTATGTTGGACATCAAAACATATTTTCACATAGTAGCAATTGTGCCAATGAGTTTTGAAGACATGAAGACTATTATTTTCAGCATTTTGGAGCAGATTCAACAAGTTTTAGTAGAAGCAATAAAAAGTCATCTTATCTCTTTATCCATGACTCCTCTTGTTCAACCACTTGAAGAAGAATATGATCAGAATTTTACAGCCACCACACATACAACTCATCCATTCCAAAGGGTAAGTGAAGGTACGTCATTTTCTAACTTTTGACCATAGAATTCCATAAAAAGCTAGAATGATAATTGTTGGAAAAACATTTCTCTTCCTCATTTCATAAAATTGCCAATACCATCAGTTGGGGGGGTGATACATTCATATTCATATCTTGTCATGTCCATACCATACCTAGGAGACCACATACTTCCAACATATATTAATTATTACATTGTTATTATGAGCATACAATGGCTTTTGAAAAAGTGCTTAAAGGATAAATTGGATACAAACAAAATCATCGTTGTCACACAAGAACCAAACATCATGCAATCCAATAAAGATAATAATCAAAATATTATTATGCAAATTTCAAAGATAAAAATAGAATGCAACAAAAAAAAAATTGGTTGTAACATAAGAACCAACCATGTTACAATTCAATTAAAACACTTTGCAAAAATATGAAGTTATCAAATGATATCATGCAAAGTTAAGCCAAAGCTCAAGGATCACAAGAGTTAATGTAATATATATTGCATGAGGACATGCAATAGCTTCACTTGGGGGGTATGTTGAGTCTTGAAATGTCATTCATTTCCATTACACTTTCACTATTATGTCCATTATATCACCTCCATTTCACTACTATGTCACCACATTCATCCCACTTTCATTATCATTGGGCCACATTTATGTTTTTCCAAACTTTATTAATTCTAAGCCTTTTAAGTGAATTTGTGGTTAAAAATTAGAAAATAATGTGCATATGCTTATACTTAACAAATGGGTTGATATTGTTGACATGTGTAGGTTGAAAGGAGGCTTCTAAAAGACCCTTATGTGGCACTCTAAGGCCAAATTCGAATTTGAGTGGAAAGAATCATGGGATCATGAGGATATGTGTCACATCTCCTAATTGTATTGTAACTCTAAGAAGACACGTGTCTTATCAGTTCCTATTTTGATTAGGACTCTAGAGGTAGAGGGAGAGATTCATGGACTCTCATTAATGAAATGGCTTC
>APFE031282045.1:275020-335501 GCA_000404065.3 Pinus taeda | reverse complement strand
TTTAAGATGTTCTCTAGCTATGGCTCTTATTATGATTTGATGAGTTAATGAATGGTTGATGAATACATGGGATAACAAGTGTTTTTGCAGCTACTTGAGAGGGCATTAGATATTCTCGGTGATTCTCAGTTAAAGTACAAATTTTTACACTTATATATGCATTCATGACCTGTAGCTTACATGTTTACCATGTGTTTGACAAGATGTGATCCAAGTGGATCTTCAGACACAGTGGCATGGAAAAAGTTCAAAATTCAAAGTGGTGGAAAGGAGATGAACTTGACATCATATCAAAGTGCTCATCGCCCTAATTCCAACGGTGTGAACGACACTCTAATCCGACTCCGGATGAAGGAGATAGAAGCAGTCAAAGTTGGGTTGACTTTTGGTGATTGGGCAGGTTTAATGAGGACATAATTTTCACTTTTCTAGCAGACGGAATCCACCAACTCCGGCCAGATTCCGAGCAAAATTGTGGCCTAGTTAAAAAGACTCCTTCGGTCCAAAACCAAATTTCCAAAATTGCACCATTTGTTTTATATAACAAAAAATATATATAAAAAAGGGGTGGGGGACCACCAACCCTGCCACCCCAACTCCTCCGCACACAACAGGATTAATATAAAAATGGTGGAGGGGCGGGCCACGACCCCCGGCCCCTCCCACGGAACCCATATCATTAACCGTAAGCTTAAGTTAAGGTGGTGGGCTGGCCCTTGGGGCACAGACCCAACCGCCAACATTAAAAACAAAGGGGACCATTAGCATAAAATGTGGGTCGGCCCTTAGGGCGTAGACCCAGCCTCAACTACCAGCGATAATGCGTGAGGAAGGTACGGTGGACGGGCCCGACCCAACCAAAAACAAATTTATTTAAAAAAAACAAAAGGGTGGTTTATAATGTGTAAAAAAAAGAGTAGGTGGGGCTTGATCGCCCGACCTCCTCCCTATTAAACTGGATCTCAACCATTACACCAAACGACCTTATTGAGAAATCCGCCCGTGACATTTTATTTAAATGTAGTTCATTAGTGTGCTCAGGGGGAGAAGACCGTGCATGCAGTTCGAGGCAGAATTTTGCAGGAGGGCCGAATTTTCACTTTGTCAGAATTTGACAAATGTTATATGGTTTCAACACTTCTCGACACCACGAATGCAATGGAGTTGTTCGTTTCTCCATCATAGTTCTGCATGTTTCGACCATTTTTCAGTATGGAGGTATAATAATCTTTTTTTTTTTGTAGCTGATGATTGTACTCTTCTTTTTCATGCCACTTAATGAATGAAGGCCTCCCCATTGATCGAGCAGGGCTTGGAGACGTAGTCCAAGTCAGACGAACTCCGTTATCAAGTCTTGTTGTCTTCTTTCATGATTTATGTGTTTCTCCTCTTCTCTCATGTGCACATTAAGTTTTATATGTTAAGCTACAATTTATGCATGTAATTCTTTAACACATTTATAAGCAAAATATTTTGGATCAAGTGGTATTAGAGCAGGTATTTTTTTAGATGTGAATTGCATGTTTGTATGCTAACAAGAAACAGACTCTGAAGAGGTGAATGGAAACTAAAGTCTTTCAATCCCAAAGTGGGGTATGCACATCGAAGGAGAAACATGGCAGATGAAGAGGCTCGTCATGAAGAGGAGCGCAATTTCTGCAAAACCTTCTATTCAATGGAAAAGAATGTCAGTCAGTTTCTTTCAAGGCTAGAGAAAGTAGAAGAGAGAAATTAGAAGAACAAGGTTCAGTGCATGGAAATGGTGGATAAGGACCCCCTCTTTCTCCTTCCACGAGTGAAAGTTCTTCTTCCTCTCATCACCATCATCATAGAAATTCAAGGGATGCATCTAAGAAACCTTTCTTTAAATTAGATGTCAAATTTGATCTTCCCATGTTCAATGGTGAAAGTAATGCAGAAAATATTAATAACTGGATTAGGCAGATTGAAATCTATTGCAAGATTCAACAAATTGATGAGGACGAGGCAAAGATTCAGCTGGCCTCTCTTCAGCCGAGTAGCACCGCTGTCGTTTGGTGGGAGAGCAAATTGCGAAGTAGTAAGAGTGTGGGTAATCTTCTTTCCTCATGGCCTAATCTCATTTCTACATTAAAGGAACAATTTTATCCCTTGGGTTATGAACAAAAAGCCTTAATGGATTGGCAATACTTAAGGCAAGGTAGAGGTCAGGATGTTCAAAGCTTTACAGAGGAATTTAGAAAACAGGAACTTAATTTGGACATTGCACTTGACTCACCTGAAGTAGTAACTAAGTATATTGGATCATTACATAGTTACCTTAGACATTCATTATTATTGTTTGAACCAACTACTATTGACTCTGCCAGTGTGAAGGCAATCCATCTTGAGAATAGGGGAAAAAATGAAAGAGATGATCATTTCAAGAAACCACATTTCAAACCTCCAAATGGCAAACCCAAAGTGAAAGAAAAAGGTAAGGAGAAGAGGATGACATCAACCAAGAAAGATCAAGGAGAAATACCTTATTGCAATCACTGTAAAAAGGAAGGTCATGATGACGATCATTGTTGGAAACAGTGCCCGGAAAAGAGACCAAAGAAGTATGGAGGAAAAGGAAAGCAGAAGACAATGGCAACTGTGCAGCAAGACCTTCGATCCGATTTGGGAGATGAAGCATTGATCACAACATCAGGAACAAAAGGTACTCTTACACCTCATGTTAATTCTAAATCACATGAAGGAACTAGTTCAATAGATGAGTCTCTTCCTAATGAATTAAATAGAATTGAACTATTTCGTATTAGAGTTATCATAAATCATACAAAAGTGGAAACTCTATTTGACACTGGATCCCAAGCAAACTTAATTTTAGAGTCCTTGGTAAAGAAGCTAGGTTTGAAAACTAAACCACATCCAAAACCTTACCCACTTGGATGGATACATGATAAAGCAAAACTGAATGTAACTAAGTAGTGTAAGGTTAAATTTGTGATTGCTTCTAAGTTAGTGGATGAGGTAAAACTTCATGTGATACCATTGGATATCTGTGGCATGGTGTTAGGGAGTCCATATCTATATGATAGAAAGGCAATCTTCTTCCATCATGAAAAAAATACCAAATCACAAAAGATGGGGTAGAATATATTGTAAGGGCTTATCAAACTAAAATCAATGCCAGCCTTGTAAGTGTAGGACAAATGAAGAGGTTGGTGAATTCTAGTAAGGGTTGCATGCTTATGATTGTAAGGGGAAAAGATGCAAAATTATCTGATGCTTTCTAGGGTTGTGATCATGTGAAAGGAATTATGTGAATTAATTTATAACTATAATGAGATGTTTCAGGAGCCAAAGGGAATACCTCCAAAGAGGGAAATCCAACATGAGATCCATTTGCAGCATGACGCTCCTTTACCAAATATTGGCATGTATAGGATGTCGACCATTGAGATGGAGGAGATCAAAAAGAAGGTACATGAACTATTGAACTAAGGGGTCATCAGACCGAGCACTTCTCGATGCGGCTCACCGATTGTCTTACTGCTGAAGAAAGATGGCACATGCAGGATATGCGTGGATTACCAAACACTAAACAAAATAACGGTGAAAAATCGTTACCCTCTTCCTCGCATTGATGACTTATTAGATTAGTTAAATAATGCTATCTATTTCACCAAATTGGATTTGTGTAGTGGTTATCACCAGGTTTGAATTGCAGAGCAGGATGTGTGGAAAACCACCTTCAAGACCAAACAGGGGTAGTTCGAATGGATGGTGATGCCATTCGGACTTTGCAACGCTACAACCACTTTCATGAGGGTCATGAATGATCTCTTTAGGCATTTCATTGATGAATTTGTTCTTGTATATGTAGATGATATCATTGTCTTTAGTAAAATTTGGAATGAACATGTATGTCATGTGAAGAAAGTGTTTGATGTACTGAAAAGCGAAAAACTCTATGTAAAATTGTCAAAGTGTGAGTTTGGGAAAACCTCTTTGTTTTACCTAGGTCATATTATTGGTCATGGTTAGCTAAAAATTGATCCTTCTAAAGTTGAAGCAATTGTAAATTAGCCTAAACTTACTAGTGTAACCGAGGTTTGCAACTTTTTGGGTGCAGTATAGTATTGGAGGAGATTTATTGCCAATTTCTCTATTATTGCAGCACCTTTACACACATTGACAATTGTAAAGCAAGTCTTTCAATGGAGAGGAAAGAAGTAGAAGCCCTTCGAAACATTGAAAGAAAAGATTAGCGTCGCACCGGTCTTGGCCTTACCAGATCTCCAATAGCCATTCGAGATCGAGATAGACACCAACGGATATGCCATGGGAGCTATATTGATGCAACAAAAGAAGCCGATATGTTATCATTCAGAGAAGTTCTCTTAGGTTGTGATAAACTATCCCACTTATGACAAGGAATTTTATGCCTTGGTCCAGAGTGTGAAAAAGTGGAAACACTACCTGATCGGCAAGGAGACCATCATCCATACGGATAATCAGCCCTTGTAGTATCTTCAGTCACAAACCAAGTTGCAGCAATCTCGTCACTTCAGGTGGATGGGTTTTCTTCAATAGTTTCATTTGGTAATAAAGTATAAGAAGGGAACTAGCAACAAAGTGGCCGATATGCCATCTCACCCTCCTATTTCTGCTTCTGTTATTTTTTATAATGCTTCGTTATCTTTTGAAATTTATGCTAAACAATATGCTAACGATGATGACTTTAAGGATATTTATGAAAAACTAACCCATGGTTCACAGGTGGACAATTATCACTTGTAGGGAAAACTGTTGTATCACCTTGGAAAATTGTGCATACCAACAGGAGAAAGGGTACATGTAATCCGGGAGGCCCACACCTCCCTTGTGTCTGGTCATTTTGGTATTGAAAAAACTTTGTGTCATGTACAAAGATTTTGTTTTTGGCCTCATATGAAAAACATTGCGACTCTCTATGTAAAGGGGTGTGTGATGTGTTCTGTTTCAAAGCCCTCTAATAGAAAATTCAAGCTCTACACACCACTCCCTATTTCAAGTCGTCCATGGGAAAGTATGTCAATGGATTTGGTAGGAGGTTTGCCTTTGTCTAGAAAAAGTCATGACTATTTGTATGTCGTCGTTGACCTTTTTAGTAAGATGTGTATTTTAATGCCTTGTAAAAATCAGATCACTGCAGAGCAGACTACTTATCTTTTCTTTCAGCATGTCTGGGTCTATTTTGGGCCACCCACATTGATTGTGTCAGATCGGGACTGTCGCTTTCTCGGAGAGTTTTGGACCAGCTTGTGGAAGATGATGGACACCAAGTTGAAAAAAGCACGACATTCCATCCACAGGCTGACGGACAGACCGAGGTTGTCAATCGCACCGTGGTACATGTTGTGAGGCTATTGTGGAAAACATCTTAAGTTGTGGGATGAGCGTCTTCCATACGTGAAGCATTCCTACAACCGAGAAGTGCACTCATCTACGCATCATTCACCATTTGAGTCATGTTTTGGCTACTTTCCAAAAGACCCTTTTGATATGGTCTTTGGAAGGGAAGATGACTCTAGTGGACGTGATGACAGGGACAAAGCACAATGGTTCATTTAGCAGATCCAGTTGATTCACCAAGTAGTAATGGAGCAGTTGGAGAAAAGTCAAGCCCGGTACAAGGCTCAATATGAAAAACACTGAGTCGACCATCAATTTCAAGTGGGCAACAAAGTGTGGTTCCATATCAGCAAGGACATGATGAAGGGAGAAGGGAAGAAGTTGCAACCAATCTACTATGGTCCATTCACCATTTTGGAGAAGATTGGAAACAATGCCTTTCATCTCAATTTGCTGATATATATGCAAATGTACTCTGTAGTGAATGTGAAGAACTTAAATTTGTATGAGCCACCATTGATTATGGACATCGAAGAGGTAGGCACAGTTCCTACAATTGATGACTTTGCACCAGAGTATCTCGATGAGTTACGGGAAGACATCATTCTTGATAGAAGAACCACGACTTCACGATGGGGAGATGTGGAATACCTTCGAGTTGGCTTCATGGGGATGCACCCTAGCAAGGAAAAATGGTTGGAAAAGGAAAGAGTGAGGGAATAGTTCCCTCACTTTCCAATTGACTGATAAAGCTTTTGGCGGTCCAAAAGCTCCTCAATGGGGAGGATTGATTTAGGTGGATCTTCAGACACAGTGGCATGGAAAAATCTCAAAATTCAAAGTGGCAGAAAGGAAATGAACTTGACATTAGATTGAAGTGCTCGTTGCCCTGATTCCAACAGTGTGAACAGAACTCTAATCCGAGTTCGGATGAAGGAGATAGAAGCAGTCAAAGTGGTTTTTGATGACTGGGCAAGTTTAACGAGGACACAATTTGCACTTTTCCAGCAGACGGAATCTGGCCAACTCTGGCCAGATTCCAGGGAAAATCTTGGCCTAATTAAAAAGACTCCTTCGGTCCAAAACTGAATTTCCAAAATTGCACCATTTGTTTTATATAACAAAATATATATATAAAAAATGGGGTGGCGGACCACAACAGGATTAATATAAAAATGGTGGAGGGGCAGGCCATGACCCCTAGTCCCTCCCACAGAACCCATATCATTAACCATAAGCTTAAGTTAAGGTGGTGGGCCAGCCCTTGGGGTACGGACCCAATTGCCAACATTAAAAACAAAGGGGACCGTTAGCATAAAAGGTGGGCTGGCCCTTGGGTGCGGACCCAGCCTCAACCACCAGCCATAATGCGTAAGGAAGGTACAGTGGGTGGGCTGCCCAAGGTGGGCCTAACCCAACCAAAAACAAATTTATTCAAAGAAAAAACAAAAGGGTGGTTTATAATGTGTAAAAAAGGGAGGAGGCAGGGTTTGACCGCCCGACCTCCTCCCTATTAAATTAGATCTCAACCATTACACCAAATGGCCTTATTGAGAAATCCACTCGTGAAATTTTATTTAAACGTATTTTTTCAGTGCGCTCAGGAGGAGAAGACCGTGCACGTAGTTCAAGGCAGAATTTTGCAGGAGGGCTGAAGTTTCACTTTGTTATAATTTGACAAATTTTATATGGTTTCAGCACTTCTCGACACCACGAACGCAATGACGCTGTCTATTTCTCCATCAGAGTTTTGAATGTTTCGGCCATTTTTCAGTATGGAGGTATAAGACTCCCTTTTTTTTGTAACTGATGATTATACTCTTCTTTTTCATGCCACTTAATGAATGAAGGCATCCCCATTGATCAAGCAGGGCCTGGAGACATAGTCCAAGTCGGATGAACTCCATTATCAAGTCTTGTTGTCTTCTTTCATGCTTTATGTGTTTCTCCTCTTCTCTCATGTGCACATTAATTTTTCTATGTTAAGCTACAATTTATGCATGTACTTCTTTAACACATCTATAAGCAAAATATTTTGGATCAAAATGTCTAGTATGTTCTAGTCAGTCTAGGTCAAGTTTTGGCTTCAATTTTGAATGATTAGCATTTTTGTTATGATAAACATGATTTGGGAAAGTTAGAGGATGTTATGAGCAGTGGTTTGGAGGCTAGCCTAGAAAAGTGCCTCAGATCTCGGGATTGCATGGAAAAAACTGAGGATCTGGGCTCATAACCGTATGGAGCGAGGCTTGTGAGTGTGATTGGAGGCTCACAACCACATGCAGGCAGTGTCAAGGGTGAAACTAAGGTATAGCTCTTAAAAACATGGTTCCAACTTAAGGATTGGTCACCTAGGGTGGTTTTTCAGCCTTTGAGTGATCTATGGTTCATGAGGAGGGTCAGTAAGTCTTAGTTGTAGACCCCACTTCCTCAACTGGAACTAGGAGGTCAGGTCATGTCATAGTGGAAAATCAATTTACATTTACATGGGAAGTCTTGTAAAAGCGAGTAAATATGGGGTGGGGTGTTACAGATTGATATTAGAGCTTCCAGGTCCATACACTTGGAATGGATGGGCGGGTTATGACTGTTATGCATGCAAGCCATTTGTATGCATGCATTGTAGGGACTATGGTTGTCATTTATGTAGTTGGTATTACAATTTATGTTATCATGTATGATGTAACTATGATTGTGTAATTATATATACATGTATATAATTCTAATCTAGACTGACTTATGCAAGTGAGATGACCTCCCATGAACTTCACTAAGTTGCGTTTGATTATGTTTATATTCAGTTTATCTGACATGGTATGTTTTCAGGAAGAAGAAGATCATATATGAAAATCAAAATGGTGGATTAAAGTTCATGTGACTCTCCTTATAGATCAAATAAGAAACATGGGAAGAGTATTCTCCTGACATATCAGATACCTTTAGAAGTCTAAAGGAAGAAATTAAGAGTTCTAAGGTAGATAATGACAGGAAATTTAGTCACAGGAAAGGCTTTCCATAGCTCAACAAAAGCAAGCTGAGGTCAATGCAGTGATCCTTCACATTTTATAAAATTTGCAAAGACAAGTACAACCATAGATTAGTTATGGACAAGAGGAAAGGATAAATCGGGCATCTGGTAGCAGGTCTCATGGAGGGCACAAGTTAGATATGGATGACCTGGTCAGAGGTGGTAAATGGTTGGATGCACATGAAATAATAGGTAGTGGTTATGGGTTCTATTATAAATCTAGTTTAGATAGATGTCAAGGTAACCATCAATATCATCCTTACAGGAGGAGTGAGCCAGGGTACTTTCCAGATGTGTTTAACAAATCCAAGCCTCCTAGATTTTATGGGGAGCTGAAGAAATCAAAGGATGCATAAGAACAATTGCTTGGGATGAATTGAACTGCATGATAATACTAAGAATATGAAAGCCATGATAGCCCTGACAGCCATTTTTAGTATAAAGGGAAAATCAGATATATGGTGGGAAGATGTGAAGTGTGTCAGGCATCAGGATAAAGGAGTTGAGTTGGCACGAGTTCAAAATACTCCTAAGGAAGAAGTACTTGTCAGAGAGATATTATGATGGAAAGGAAAATGAGTTATATGAGCTTAATATGGGATCTAGACATATGAAGAGTACATTACTAAGTTTCTAGAGTTGTTGAGGTATGTGCCTTACCTCAAGGATGAGAAGACGAAGGTTCAAATATTCATTAGTGGGTTGCCTTTAGTATTCAAGGATCAGATTGAGTATGATGAGCCTTGGTCATTGGAGGAAGTAATTGGGAAGTTGAAGCACTGTTATGAGCAATCGAAGTGCAATACTGAGCCTAAGCGTGATTGGAAAGGAAATGACAAGACCAAAGGAAAATGGCCTCCGAGGCAGGAAAGACCTCATGATGTGGGTGCGAAAGAGAATATGGCTCCTTACAAGAAGTTTAGTACAATAGAGAAGGGACATGGATCTTAGCCTAGAGAGAAACAACATAAAGGTAGTGACAAAGAACCATTATAGTGTTGGATACATGGCAAAGGCCATCCTAAGAAGGATTGTCTGTTGTACCAAGGTGGAAGACCTCAGATCTATAGTGCTCAAGAGGCGTAGAAAGTTGGGGATGTTAGATAGAGAATTCCTTGGATCTATGCCACATTTGATAACAAGAAGGAAGATCACCAGGAATCCGTTATTGGGATGGAAGGTAAGCTCTATGATCAACTTGTTCCATTTTTATTGATCTTGGATCTAATTATAGTTATGTTAATCTTGACCTGGTGGATAAGTGTGGCTAGAGTAAATAAGTGCATGTAGAGTCTTGGTTGGTATAGTTGGCTAAAGGGACCAAGAAAAGTGTTCATCATTGGGTGAGATCTTATCCATTTGGATTGAATGGTATGCCTTTATCAATGCATCTAAATGTGCTTCCTTTGGGATCATACATCATGATTTTGGGCATGGATTGGTTGTACCTTAACATGACTAAGGTATATTTATACAAGAAGGTTATTGAGTGCTTGGATGATGATGGATAGAAGATAGTCTTGCAGGGTAATAAGAATCCTAGATCGTTGAGAATGGTTGCAACTATGTAGGAAAAGAATAGTTGCAGGAAAGGGTGTGTATTTTTTGCGGTTCATGTTTCTAGTGAAAAGGGGAAGGATGTTGAGGATGTTGAAGTGTTGAAGAGGTATCCAGTTTTGAAGCAGGTTCAAGATGTATTTCTAGTAGAAATTTAAGAGTTACCAACTCATAGGGAAGTGGATTTTTCTATTGATATAGTACCACGAGAAGCACTAGCATCAAAGGCACTTTACAGGATGAGTATTCCAGAGTTAGTGGAATTGAAGTTTCAGCTTAAGGAAATGCTTGATAAGGGGTACATAAAGCCAAGTGTTTTTCCTTGGGGTGCACCAATGTTGTTTGTGAAGAAGAAGGATGGTAATCTTATGTTGTTTATTGATTATAGGTAGTTGAACAAGGTGTTGATCAAGAACATGTATCCATTGTCACAAATTGATGACTTATTTGATCATTTGAAGGGAGTAGCAGTGTTTTCAAAGACTGAATTGAGATTAGGATATATTCAGGTATGCATCAAAGAAAAGGAGATCTACAAGACCACATTTTGTACTAGATATGGGCATTATGATTTTGTATTCGTTCCGTTTGGTATTACTAATACTCCAACTACTTTCATGTGTTTGAATAATAATGTGATGTGCCCTTATCTGGACAAATTTGTGATAATATTCATTGATGACATATTGATATATTTTAAGAATGAGGAAGAGCATGCAGAACACTTGGAAGCAATGTTAAGATTGCTGAGAGAGAATCAATTGTATGGAAAGATTAGCAAGTGCAGTTTCTTTTAGACATAAGTTCATTACTTGGGGCATGTTGTTTCCAAGGAAGGTATAGCACTGGACTTGGAAAATATTGGAGCTATCATGGATTGGGAAACACCTATGAATGTGGATGAGGTTAGATCATTCATGGGAATAACAGGTTATTATAGACGATTCATCAGGAACTTCTCACATGTATTGCCTATCCTATTACATATTTGCCACGAAAAGGGAAGAAGTTTGAATGGATGAAGGAGAGTGCAACTAGCTTTTTGTAGTTGAAGCATTTGATTACAAATTATCTAGTCTTGAAGATTGCAAATCCATATAAAGAATTCATGGTATGTATATATCCTTGCAAGAGAGGAGTTGGTGGAGTCTTGATGTAGGGAGGATAGGTGGTATGCTATGAGTTAAGGAAGTTGAATGATCACAAGAAAAACTATGTGACTCATGATCTTGAGTTGGCAGTTATCATTCATGCATTGAAGATGTGGAGTCATTATCTTCTTGGTAGGTGGTTTATTTTGATAAGTGATCACAGTGGACTAAGGAACTTGTTTGAGAAACCTAATCTGAATGCCGGGAAATCTAGATAGTTGGATACTCTCGGTGAGTTTCATTTCGAGATCATGTATATCATGGGGAAGGAGAACAAGGTTTTAAATGCTCTTAGTAGAAGAGTGCAAGTGAATCATTTTGCAACAATGAGTTCATATGGGATAGACTTGCAGGTGCAAATTTACAAGTAGGACAACATGATGAAAGGTATCGACAATTGAGGCACAGGTTATAGTAGCAGGGTGAAGGTAATAGGGATGAGGAATATCATCTTATGATAGATGGCTTGGTCATATTTAGGAACATGATTTGTGTACTAAAGGATAGTGAGCTCACCCGAGATATCAAAAGAATTTGATAGTAGTTAAGAAATTTTGTCATTGGCTGAACTTGAAGAAAAAGGTGGCTAAGTTTGTTGTGAGATGTTTGGACTATCAACAGGTAAAATCAAAATTTAAGCATCTAGGTGGTTTATTACAAACGATTCTATTTCTAGAGTGGAAATGGGAGGTCATCTCCATGGACTTCATTATAGGTTTGCTGAGGACATTGAGTCATCATGATTCCATCATGGTTGTGTTTGATAGGTTAAGTAAGTGTTGAAGGTTCAAAATGTGTGCCTCAATATTGGGGAAAACCACAAGGTTAGTAGGGCCTTAGAGTAGATCCTTTTCTGTTTGGATTGGTGGCTTTGACTGGGATTATGGGACCAGTTTCCCTTAATATAAATAATAAAAATCGATGAAGTATGTATGCGTGAAACTTAAGATTAATGAAACATGAGTATAAAGAAATATATAAATTAGATATTAATATATGTATTGCAGGAAACCTTAATCAATATATGTGATCTAAATAAAATTTCATAAACAATAAGAAAATATAGATTATCAAATGATCGTGAAGTTAAAACAACAAATGATAACTAAAATCTAATTAAATAGTTAATTAAATTTCGCTGATAAAACTTATCACATATATATGATTTCGTTGGTTATACATACAGTATATGATTTCAATCATACATGACAATAGTGAAAAATGTAAGATCACATTCATTCGTGCATGTAATAAACATAAATCGAATAACCATTTAACTCATAAAACACAGGAAAAATAAATAGATAATAATACCTGATTTATTATGACTTTGTTCATGAGAAAAATAGTATTGGTCCAACCTTCCATTAAAATTACTTGAGATACAATAGTGTAAACAAAATCTTTCGTCATAAAATTCAAAACCCCTTCTCCATTCAAATGAAGGGGATTTATAGTTTTCAAACAAAATAGAAAAATGAAAAAGCATAATAAAAGTCTCGAGCGATTTCAACAAACACCGCTTGAAATAAAAGTATACGACAATTTTCGATATTGTTGCAAAAATCCAACTAAGACATAGAAGAAGACTATTCTCCCATACACTTCTATAGTTCATAGATTATATCTGTCACAAGCTTCTATTCGGGTGGATCTCGTGGTTGAATGTGCATATGACCAGTGAATACCACGTCCCATAGTGTTGGCAGCATATGAGTAGTCATGTTGGATAAACACCTCAACAATAACCATTGACTATGAGGTTTAACTAAGAAATGCCAATGGAATTTTAGTTAACCTTTGTCAGCTTTTTAATGTTCTTGACCTTCTTCTTTGATAACTGTTGCCATGTCTTGGTTAATAATTTAATATCAGGCAGAGTTGCCTCTAGGCAGTCTTGAATAAGGTTGACCTACAATAAATTGTCACTGATAGATTCAGTGAGGTCATTAGAAATATCTGTGTCACTAAATATTGTTGTCTCTGCATGTTCCAGTCTGATTTCCCAATCTCAAAAGACTATCTCCTTTTGTGATTCTTCAATAGTAAGAAGATCAACTTCCTTCCACATGTTCTTGCCAATTTATATAATCTGAGATTTTCTCCTCAATTTCATCAAAGTATGTCCTCGGATCGAACAACGCATTTACTAATACATTGGTTGTTTGACATAAATCCTGAATAATGGCTAATTTTTGACAGAATGTAATATGTTGTTGAACAAGGAGAGTATTTAATCCTTCTTCTTCCTTTTTGAATTTAGTCAACTCGGGATTAATCTTCAATTGTTCAATCCTACATTGTAACTCTTTGATTTGAGCATCCTGAGTCTTTAAATTAGATACATGTTGAAGCTTCAAGGCATCAAAATTATTTTGAAGTTCTACAACCTATACTTGCCATTGTTGAGCAATAATCTGCTTCTCATTGTCTATACCCTATTCCAACTCCATGATTCTTTCATCCTTTTCTCTCAGAAGTTGTTGTACTTCAGTGGCTTTATCTATGATGATATAAGCATATGTTCCTCCAAACAATGAGAGCCTCCCGAGATCCTCTACATGAGTAGATTGCGAGCCTTTCCACACCACTTGAAATGAAGTATCTTCAGGGACTAAGGCTTGGGTTTGATCAACCCTTCTTCTTTTTCTTTGTATTTTCACAACAACTTTATGTGGTGGACTGTAAAATATGTTGAGAGGGGGAATCTCTTCGACCCTCAAAATGACCTCGGAGGTTGGGAAAGCCAAGATGATTTCTATATCATCAGTGTCCAAAGGTCTATCGAAAGTCCCAATAATAAGTGGGTTTTTTTCTATAGTTTAAATAGTATGTGAAACTTTCTCCTGTGATCGAGTGTTCAGACTTTGAGGCTCCATTTCTTGAATGAATTGATTGAACTGCTCCCATATTGCATCTAGTTTTTTGTTTGTCAGAGTTTCCTTAGCCCGAGAAGAGGAGGAGATACCTATTTCTTTTGCCTGAGAAACATCAGGAACTTGTGCTGAAATATCCAAGACTTTACCCCGTTCCGTGTTTTGTTCACGGAGCTTCAATAAATCCATAGGCAAGTGAGTGATCCTTTTATCTCTGTACTAATTAAATTGAGTTATCTCCTCTGGAGCTAACTATACTATTGCTAGTTTCAAAACCATCGAATAGGCAGAGGTTGAGTCAAATAAATAATCAAATTTATCTGACTCATGCATAAATTGCCTGATACTAGACTGTGTAGTGACATTCTTGGCAGTTCCCTTAAGATCATATTGCCTATTCAGAATAGTTGGGAAGTTTAAAATTTGAATCTCTTCAATCTCAAGACCAGCATGTTTATAACTATCTAGAGTATACACACCACATGAAATAGGAAAAGTAGGCCACATTGCCTTTTTAGCATGATTTAGGTCCTTTGAAATACCATGTCCCATGGTCTGGTATGCTATTTCATGGGTCATATGTTTATCATGGATGTAAAAGGGAAAAACATGGGGCTTTGCAAGACTACCAAAGATCTAGACATAAGTGAATGATTCTTATCCAAACCAATTACCAATTGATGACAAATAATTGTTAGCTTCAGGGGAAAACCTAGGGGATTTCTGATCAAAAACCCTTCGATAGATGGGAAACATTATTCCATGGAAATTTTTTATAGAAATGAGGGTGAAATTTTGATTCTCATAGTATGTCATGATAAATATGGATAGGTGTAGGGTATCCTATAGTCCATTTCCATCCCATAGAAGTAAAATCAGAGGTGAAACAGATGACATCCATTATATAGGCCTCATATAAAAGGGGGCACTACATTCTCAGAAAAATTACGTTTTGTCCTATAATTCATGATTTGAGTGGTTATACTGTTAGAAAATATGTTTCCCCAGTCCATAATATATCCATTAGAGGAAGCATCAATGAGTGGTACCCACTGGTTGGAGAATTTTTGTGTATTAGGGTAACCATAAATCCTACACATCATAGCGACTATTTGACAGTATGGACCAACAAGGGAGGAAACATAATACATACCCTTAACTTCTTGTTTATGTTTGTTAGGATCTCTTCTCCAATTTCTTATGGCCTTTGATTGATGCTCATTCTCCTTCATGAAATTGTGTATATAAAAAGCTTGTCATATTTTTGCCGAGGTTGTGGCAAATGATACATTTTTCTCAAATCAATGCTAGCAAATGACCCAATGACTGTCTGCTTCTGAGTCATGTAATTCCTATATGCAATATTCATATGATCAATAACCCATTTAACCATATCTGTATAAGGCAGGATGTTGGGCCGTGTTGCAATCCTATGCAGGAATGAATTGGCGATGCCACTGTAGGTAGTTTCAGAGACTGGGGTAGAATCATAAGCCATATAAGTTGTCTTCTTTGTTACCTTGGGTCCTTCATCTTAAAAAAGATTATAAATATATTCCCAAGAAGAGCTTACAACACCGGAGTATAGGTCATATCCGAGCATAATGCAGGCATTTCGGAAGCTTCAGGTGGCAAAGCCACCGGTTGCTGTTGAACAATGAGTTTCTTCCTGGTTTTAGCCACTCTAGACATCTGTAATGAATTTTTCTTGTCAGAATTGACTTGTAATGGAGAACACAAGAATAAGAAGAAATTCCTTGACCAGAAAATTCTTTTAGAAAAAACAACTACTTTCCATGACGATTTATGTCTTTATGAGCAAATCCTGGAGACATCAAACTGTAATGATTTGTTCCCTTTACTTTTGTTTCATTTATTTCCTTTTTTGTTGGGTTATTCTCTAACATATTAATATTATGAAATTTTTTTATGCATATTAGTTTACTTAGTTTAAAATTAAAATAATAGGATAATAAAACTTACTTATTATTTATTAATTAAGTTGATTTTCTTAATTTAGGTTATAAAGAATTGTACTCTTTTCTTAGTTTTTATTAAAACTTGATATTTAAATAAATAAGTTTTTTAAATAGGGTATATTAGTAAATAAATATTAGCATTTAGGTTTATTCGTGATTTATCCCATAATATGGGGTTTCTTAATCTTCAAATGAATATAAATAAATTCAATATTAATTAATTAATCGCATAATACTTTATTGTATATTATTTAATTAATAATAATAATAAAAATATTTCATATTTAATTACATTTAATTAAATAGATTTGGTAAACAATTAACTAATTAAATTACTAACTAGATATCTAATCATTAAACATTTATTTTTTTCCTCTATTTATTCTTTGAGAGTTCCTATGACAATATTAATCATTTTATATTATTTATAAAGAAAATTGAGGAGAATAAATTAGTTATTAGGTTTAAAGTTCTTAGGTAATTTTTTTTAATGCACATGTAGATTATAAAAGAAAATAAACAATTCAGAACTGCCTACAAAATACTTGGGCAACATCTTGGACTTCACCTCCAAAAAGATGAAAAATTGGCAAGGAGTTTTGGATAAGCTAAGTAACAAGGTGGCAAATTGGGCCTTCAGAACTTTAAATATAGCTGGCCGAATAGTTCTGGAAAAATCTGTCCTTCAAGCCATCCCTGTCTACCCTTTATCAATAATGGCTGCCCCCCTAGGTATTTGCACAAAGATAAGAGAGATCGTCAGGAATTTTATATGGAGAGGGGCTGATCAGAAGAAAAAATGGGCCTTAACCTCCTGGAGTCAGTTAACTGAAAGAAAGGAGAAAGGAGGACTGGGGTTGAGGGACCCTGAGATCCTTAATAAGGTTCTGGGAGCGAAACTCTGGTGGAGATGGCTTAGGGGGGGAAATGATCTCTGGAAAACCATATGGAAAGAAAAGTATAACATGCCTGACTCTGCAGTGGAAATCTTAAGGCGGAGAGAAACTCCCAAAGGGTCATCCATCTGGGACCTAGCTCGTCTAAACAGGGATTTGGTTGAAAAGCATACCTTTTGGGAGATTCGCGGTGGTGAAGAAACTAACTTCTGGGAAGATAAATGGCATCAGAAGGAAAGACTGAGTAACATACAGGGACTTAACCAGATTCGAGATAGAATAGGAGGAGATAGAACGCATGTCAGGGATTATTGGAAAGCTAATAGCCCAGAAGAAAGTTGGAGAATATGGATTGATCCGATGGAGTGGGACAGAGAGCTCAGTCAAGACCAAAGAGAAGCCTACAGGAAGGAGGTCGAATCAAGGAAGATTAAAGCTCGCAATGGTAGGGACATCCTCAGGTGGGGGAATTCAATGAAAGGCTCATTCACCACCAAAGAGGCTTATTTCCTAACCTCCTCTCAAACTGGAAACGAAGAGAATCCGGACTGGGAAATTATATGGGAAAGGAATTGGTGGCCGAAAGTCTCCATATTTATATGGCTGGCATCAAAGAATAAAATCCTAACCTGGGATCGAATTCAAAAGAAAGGCTTTAATGGCCCATCGAGATGTTGTCTTTGTAATTCAGATGGGGAAACCAGAAATCATCTACTGATAAACTGTCCCTTTGCAAAGACTCTGTGGATGAACACCAAACGAACCTTTGGCAAAACTGAAAATGCCCCTAGTGAATTCAATGAAGTGGTCTTTCAATGGAATAAGGAAACTTTTCAATGTAAAGTAATCAGAAGAGCATGGGACCTCATCTCAGGGTTTGTACTCTGGATGATCTGGAAGGAGAGGAACCGCAAGATATTTCAGAACACAGCAAAGGAACCGGAGGCAATTTGGGGAAAAGCAGTTAAATTAGTGCGGGAAACAATCCTGGTTGATAAATGGGTGGGGGAGGATTGGAAGGTTAACCAGGTGGAGGAAGGAATCCTGAACAAGTTAGACTTGAAATTTGAGATGGTTTACCACAAACAAAATTCTAGTCATGAGATGCGGATCCAAAGCCCTGATAAATTCAGCTACCCCAAAGATAACTTCATGAAATTGAACTTCGACGGTGCCTCAAAGGGGAACCCAGGCGAAGCGGGCTTTGGAGGTATTTTTCGGGACAGCAGCAATCAGGTAAGATGGATTTTTGCCGATTGGGGGGGAGAAATGACAAATAATGAAGCAGAGTTCTGGGCTCTGCATCAAGGTCTGCGGATCGCGGTCAGAAATGGTTACTCCAATCTAGAAATTACAGGAGACTCCCAGATTGCGGTGGAAATGCTGAAAAAGCTCAGCAATGGGTGTAATTGGAAGAAGGTCACGAATAGCTGGCGAACAACTACAATTGTTCAGGAAATAGACAACCTCCTTCAAAGAATTGATTATAAGGTAATAAACCATGTGAGACGGAAAGGGAACCAGGCGGCCGACTTCTTGGCAAACTGGGGATGCAGAGGTCGCGGCAGCACGGTGGATGCTCAATGGAGAGCGGTGTGCGGGAACAGGGAATGGATGGAACTGGAAACCATCATCAAAGCCGATCATGAGCAAGCCAAAGGTAGAAAGGTGGGGATCGATGAGCTGGATCACCAGGAGGACGTGGAGTGACTAGACCATTCAGGCTCATTATGAATAAGTCCCCCCCGCGAAATGTAATACTCGTGCGAAGGATTGGAGATGGTCATAATTTAGGACAGGCAGTTAAGGAATGTCAGAAAGGACCTGGTGAGGAGATCGGTGATCACCATGCGAGATCCTATTGAGGAGGTACGAAATCTGAGGGGAAAAATCCACCTCATAAAAACCAAATCATAGATTCGAACCAGCGCAGAAATGGTATGTACATGTCAGCGACCTCAAACCGGCATAAATCTAATAAGATGTTTGATAGGAAATGCAATGAACGGAGTTACAGATGGCAGAGCAAGGACAACGGGACTGCTAGAAGGAGCGGGATCTGGGAAGTTATAAAAACCTGCATGCAAAGCTCCCGACATCAGGAAAATTCAGTTAGCATTTGCAGAATGAGAGGAATCACAGGACGCTTGAGAGCCCCTCGCATTCAGCATAGTCGGCCTTCTGTGAGCGGAACAATGGAAACTCGAAAGAGGGCCCGGTTAACGGAAGCAATGGAAGCAGAGAAAACCAGAGAACAAGACCGGAAGGGAAAAGGGGTGGTGAAAGACGAGATTCTAGAGGAAATTTATGAAATTCTCGATACTTCAGACGAGGATGGTAGCCGTGACCAAAGTATGAATGCAGAGGAATGGGAGCAGTACGCCATGGGAGTTAGCCAGCGGAGTCGGCAGGGCAGAAAGGTTCCACAGCGTGGGCGGCGGAGGAGGAGTCGTCAAGGTGTTCCCGCGGCTGCTCCGAACAGTGGTCGGGATAGCGAGGATAATCAGACTCGGGAAGACAGGGGAGATAAGCCGGAGCAGAGCAGGCGACCAGCTAAGAGGGCCAGACAAACCTTCGAACAGAAAATTCAGCGCCCCGAGAGAGCATACGCTCAAAATACCAGTCCCAGAATTAGGAGAATCATCCAAAACATGGAAGAAGAGGCTATCCAAGCCCAATCAAATTCGGAAATGGAGGACTGGGAAATTCTGGTGCATGACCCCGGTAATACGAGAGGCAGAATGTCTCTGTTCAAGCAGTCCTTACAAATTTACTGGGTGATGAAACGACTACTTGCTAAGGCCTTGGAGCAGGTTGCTACTGAAATGGCAGAGTTGGCTCAGGGTGTCCCCAACTTGAGAAGAGAGCTCCGTATCCTGCAAATTTCCATGGAGATGCAGGGGAAACAGTTGGATGAAATCCAACAACTTCTCAAAGACGATCAGCAGAAGAGTAGCAAAGAGACCTCATCGATCCTTGCAGATGCAGCTGAGTAACTCTAGTTCTTGTTTTCTTTTTTGATGAGTCTACGGTATATAGATAAATTAGACAGATTCCTTCATTTTGTAATAGATAGCTACCATATGCATATTAGCAGAATCAGAACATGGAAGGACTGTACTGTTTATATAGCTTGGAAAAACAGAATGTGGTATTTCTTTTTTTGGTTTGCTGTTAAGAACTTTAGGTGGACGCCCTACTCGGTTTCCCCTGGTGGGCGGGTAGTTGGCTCCACCAATACTGCTGTAATTTTTTGATGTGATAATAGAAAACGAGAGTAACACCTTTGCCTACAAAAAAAAGAAAAAAAAGAAAATAAACAATTCTAACAAACTAATTAATTACTTATTTAAATATTAGATTAATATATTTTTCCCTATTTCTTGGTCCAGTCAATTTTTCTGTTCATTATAATCATTTCTTTGGTCAAAAGTAACAATTTTTCTAGCCATTGTATGATTGGTCTCTCTATTTAATTAGTGCCATGATTTGGTTCTTCATCGTGTCCTGACGATGAACCACACTTAATGGTTCGAAATAAGTCGACCAATAAATTTTGATGTGATTATCGCCGAAAACTCGTCTTAATAAGCTTGATATGGATCATAGAAGCCTAAATTCTATAAATCATTAAATCGTTTAAAACTTCGAAAAAACATAAATGCGTTGATTTCGACAATTAAATGATAAGCGTGCATTCACATGGGCTTTGCACATGTTAGCATATCGGAGGATTTTTATCAGGGAAATCTTAAGAACACACCTTTAATACTTGCAATATGCCTACCTTCCGATAGAAATTATTTAAAGATATGCTGGTTATAAGTTGTGAGAGGGAAGAGGCATTAGAGATTTTGTATTGGGGATGCAATATCATAGATTTTCTAAGAGTGCCTCTCG
The DNA here is from genome assembly GCA_000404065.3 of Pinus taeda. NCBI lineage: Eukaryota > Viridiplantae > Streptophyta > Pinopsida > Pinales > Pinaceae > Pinus > Pinus taeda. Next base: position 314,750 of record APFE031282045.1, on the reverse strand, counting down.
ATATAAAAGTTTTGATATATAGAAAGGAAGGGAATATCAGAGGATAAGGGATATGATAATAGGGGAGTATTGGAATATCGGGACATCAGAGGATCATAAGATAAGGGATATGAGAGGTATTAGATATCAGAGTATCAACATTAGATATCAGAGTATCAACACATCGGAGGATCGAAGGTTTTAAAGTGGCACTTGATTTTAAATTTGTGATAAATGGAAACTCTAATATACCACGTGGCAGTCTTGTGGGTGCATACTTTTATTTATTATATCATAAAGTTGTGCTTATATTACTTTGGGCTTAAAGTATCAGAAAGTTTTAATTGGGGAAAAGTTTTATCGCAACTTTACTATAAGTAATGTTGTGATATCTAAATGTTCCGATAGAACATTTTCGATAATACATTTTAAACAAAAGCCTATTGGTTTTAATATTTATGAGGCCAATCTCTGATATGAAAGCTCTGATTAGGGAGATATTCTTATTCAAAGGTGTTTTGGGGACAAAAACTAAAAATTGCCTTATTTTAGTAGAAACAAAGAACTTTATGAAAATTTAAAAAGGTCCCAATTATCTATTAGTTCAACTATAATAAAAATTAATGGGGAGTTGTTGAGTACTACAATAATAAGGTAGCTCACTTGATCACAGTAAAGTCTACAAATTCAGCTAGTGAGGTAGCTCAGATCTTCATCAGAGAGATAGTGAGGTTGCATGGTGTTCCCAAGAATATCATATTAGATAGAGATGCCAAGTTCACTTCCAGGTTTTGGAAAGATTTGTTTGTAGGTTTGAAGACAGAGTTGGATTTTAGTACAACTTATCATCCACAGATATATGGACATACAAAAAGGGTTAACATGATTCTTGAGGACATGTTGAGGATGTATGTCATCCATCAACAATGGAGGTGTGAGGAGTATCTTCCACTGGTAGAGTTTGCATATAATAATGGGTATCAGGAGTCGTTGAAGATGAGTTTGTATGCAGTTATTTATGGGCTGAGTTGTAATACTCCCATTAACTGGTGTGATACAATGAACAGGGTATTGATTGGACCAGATATGTTGGCAGAGATGGAACAATAAATGTAGGTTATTAAGAGGAATTTGAAGGCCTCACTGGATAGGCAAAAGATTTATGTAGATCACCATACGAACTTTAACGAGTTTCAGGTTGGGGAGCACATGTCTTGCACATCAAGCCTATAATGCCTCTACCCTGCATTTACTTGCTTTTACATGCCCTCTAGGTAAATTCGAAAAAAAGTGTTACTATTATATAAATCAACCTCCTAGATGATCTCAAGGAAATGGAATCGACACAACAATACCTTACTGAATTTCCTTAGGCGCCATATGACCCCCAAGGGCTGACCCACCCTTCCGAGACCTCTGTCCCTGAGACAACTTACCTTTTCTAAAGTAGAGGGCCATTCACTCCCTTGCCAAGCCCTCCAAGTTAGTGAGAGCCTCTAGTCTCTCCCATGAGTCTGCCTAAGTGCGATTGCAACCTTTTTCTGCTAGTGCTATGCCAGCGATTGCGAGTTTTAAGGCTATTTTCCAGGGCTAGGACCCAGTCACTGTCCATAACTCCATGAAACTTCTAGAACTCATAAAACACATGAAGACAATGCTTTTGATAAAAAACTTGATTAAGGAATTGACATAATTCGGTCTAACAATAACTGTCATTCTGTGAAACACTTGGTAAATATGCAACCTACAAGTCATGAATGCAACTCTGTACATAAGGAGATGAATACTTATTTGGCGTTTAATAAGAAGGATCACTGCCTTCTCACATTAACTATCATAAGGTCAATTAGGTCTTGCATTCATTATTCATTTAGTTACAAGTAAAAACATGGAAAGATCCATGACTAAGAGCTGTCAAATAACAATGCTTATAACCAACATATAACGAAATAAATAATAATGAGAGAACGACCATTAAATCCGCATAATAAAAAGAACATTTACTCATCAAAAGCAAGAGAAAATTATCTCTTATTAAACATAGGCAAAATCCAACCAGGTTCGGGACTTACATGTACCACCCAACCATACATTGGCTAAACCAAATCTTTCTTTAAGCCAATCATCCCCATGCCATATTCTGTAGAAAATCCTATAGATTCAGAAGTTCATGCAATGTACTAAAGCAAGAGACACAAATCTACTTCTACTATTTATAGCGGAAGCCCATAAAGATCAAGCAGAATAATAATCGACAAGAGGAATACAAATCAATGGCACATAACACAATACATATCTAGGGAAATTTGTATTGAATTAATTAGAAATCCAAGATGATAATACAATGCTTGTTCTCACAAGTACAATACCAGCACTCAGTAAAATCAATCTCCCAACCCTCAAGCAAGCACAAGAAAAATCAAGGCCTCTTCTCTTCTCTCCAAGCCTCCTATTTCCTTGCACCCTTGGTCAAAGAATTTGGATGAATACAATATGCTCTGCTCAACCTTGAGCTTAACCTAGATAAGTATTTCCTATCCTCTGCTTGATGGATTCCTTTGGCAAATACGACAAATTTCCAAGCCTCCAAGCTTCTAATTCTTTGCACAATTCCTAAGAGAATTAGCCTATATTTAAAGGGAAATTCCTCCGTTCCTAAATGGATGCACTATCAGTGAAACTCAGAAAAATATAAAACAAATAGTACGTTGTCCCTGCGCTCTAGTCACAACTAGGTCTTTCTCATAATCAACATGCATGAGTTTTTGATGCAGGAATCTTCAGTTAATTGGAGTAGCACTAGTTAATTCATTAGTGCACCAACTAACTGTTAACTCACTATTAGTTCCTCAAACAGTTTGGAACTAATTTAAATATACTTAACTCAATAAACTTAGTTAACTAATTACAACTCCCAATTGACTCATCCTGGACCCCTATAATATAGGGAGAACATCTACATCACTTCAGAAAGACTTCCAACTTGAAATTCCTTAGTTAACTAAGTCAACTCACTCTAGTTAACTATTACAAGTTGTTATGAGAATAAAATTCGATTTTAATTCTTAGTTTAATTCGAGTACAAATTTAAATGGAATTTCTGGATTCTATTTTTATCATTTCTTGTTGCTATTTTCAACACTCCCTCTCAACAAGAGAGGGATTCAACTTGACCCTAATCCTGAACCTTTGGAATGTTTTTCATGCAACACTTCTCTCGAGTTTTGTTGCTCCATAAAATCTAGAAACAAAAAAACATCCAACCTGAATCAAAATGATGCCTCTATCATCAAAGTCTCTGACTACTATTGCCTTTGCCGACTGAAAACTCTGTGCATTTGTTGCCTCTGCCTTTCTGCACTTGTTTTCAACCCTCTCTACTCTCTTCAGTATCTGACTGCTTTAGCCTCTATCACTTTGATATCTGACTGCATCAATCCCATTCATTCCTCCCTCTACTATGTACTTTGTGCTCCTGTAGCAAGGTACAATCCATGAGATAAAACCACTCGGTGGACCTTGCCTAATTTCAACCCGCTTGGGACTATCACTTCAAATTGCCCCAGCTCACACCTGGAGGTATGGATACATTTTGTCCCTCTTCCCACTTGGCTTGAAATTTCCCCCCACTGGAGGTCTCTGCATGACTAGATGCCTCCAATCGGTCTCCTCTCGGCTTCTCCAATTGTGGCTGCTCCACAATTGTCTGAGACTGCTTCTTTTGGGGCTGCATGTTGAGAGGTAATTTACTCTCCCTCTCAACCACCAAGTATTTAAAATTTTCCTTTCTCCTTAAGTATTTGCATGCATTTTGAACCTCAAGAGTAGATTACCTCTCAACATTCAGCCCCAAAAGTATCCAGCCGTCACGATTTTTTTTGGAAAAAGAATTGATTTTAAATCAATGATATCTCCTTCGTCTGAACTTTGATTAGGTTGATTTTTTTTTTTTGAATTTGGGTATTTTTCCACAAGGAATATATATCTACTATTTTTTTTTGAAAACTTTGTACAAAACTTTTCATATATTCTCTGCAAACGCGCAGCACAAAACTCAAAACTTCAAAATCTCTTCTAGTATATTGTTCTCAGCTCTGATACCATGTAGAAAATCCTATAGATTCACAAGCTCATGAAATGTACTAAAGAAAGAGACAATAATATACTTCTACTATTTATAGTGGAAGCCCATAAAGATCGAGAAAAACAATAATCGACAAGAGGAAGACAAATCAATTGCACATAACGCAATAAATATCCAGGGAAAGACACAACTCAAAACCCCATTATATGTATTGTGTTATCACAAAATCTGACCCTGATAGGCTGCTAATCAAGTAGACTCTAAGTAACTCTTTCAAACCAATATTTTGGTTGAGGCTTAGCCTCCTCAACCTGAGAGGGCTCTCTTAATAGGTTTAAGATTTTTGATTAATGATTAGATGGCTAAATCTAGGAACAAAATGGACAAATGTATAACTGGTTGATTGGTTGAAACAAATATTAGAAAACATCTATTGGGCTATGGAGTCAAGATAGTCTTCAATAAAACAACATGATCAACAAAACATGGAAGTCAAGGCACTTAGAGTTTAGGTTTATAAAAAAAACAGTAACACAGTGAATCAACACAATTTACAAGCATGTGAAGGAAGTTAGAGCATTTTCCAATGAATTCTAAGTATCACAAGCTCATACCACTGCAAATAAGTTATTGAAAAAGGCCATAAGAAAATCAAACACATAAACTCCTTGTGAATCTTGTATAATCAAACTGATCTCCGTATTAAGTTTGAAAAACCACAATTTCTTACAATAACACAACTTTCTTTTGCTAATGAAATTACCAACCCCGAGGAATTCGATTCTCATGCTTTATATAGAGTTTTTACAACCTTGGATACTGATCCATATTTAGGGGAATTCGAATTCCTAACATTGACACCTATCTATTCATAAAACAAACTACTTAATTACAACTTGACAGCTAGCTCTCTTTAAGAGTCCTAATACAAACAAGAGTGAAAATCCTAAAAAATGCTTTCAATCACCTTATCTATGCCTTAAATACATTCTTTAATCAACTTCCAATCCATGTCTTTGAGGTTGATGATGTCTTTAGTATTGTTGCAAACGCTGTTGAGTCATGACCTAACTGTCCTGAAAACAAGGGGACATGGTTCCTCCTTTTAAGGCCCTTAATCCTATATGCTTACCTTCAAGCAGTTTCATATGTGGCATGTGTTTAGTAATCCATTTAAACTTCATTTGTACACTTGTGCAAGAAAGGGAATATCAAATAGATGAAAAAGAGAATGAAACATGACTGTGCTACGAAAATAACATGTTTTCGTAGCACAACTTTTATATCACTTATGGAATACTTCTTTGAACCATTCTGCATCACTGCCATCTGAAACTTCATCAATGATCCTCATATATCTACCAACAATCATCAAAACTTGGAATTTATCAGATCTTACTTTTGAAATGAATCTATAAAGTGCTAAAAAGTCACCTTCAGCAGTTTCGTAGCGCGTTACGAAACTACTGTGTATGCTCCTTTTTCAACACGACCTTCAAAATATGCAGCTTGGGAATTTTCAATATTTCATAAAGATTAATATGATCACCGAAAAAAAACAACTTAACCTTATAAGATTGTTCTTCTTCAGATATAACCTTATTTTTAATACCAAAACTGTTTTAAGATATATCCTTTACTTTCCTTTTTTCATCACTCTGTTTCATTATTGCTGTAGCCTTTCTTCAACTTTTGTAAACTGTATTTCTAGGTCTTCAATTTGTCTTTTCAATATCCTGTTAGTAGCTTTCAACTGAGCATTCATCCTCCTTACAAATCTGGCTTCTTTGATTGCAGGAATAGTCCAAGTAAGGTACTGAGTTTCATTGCTGACTATTTCTGGTTTGGAAACCTTTTCAACTTCCCAGAGATCCTTTACCCTTTTGAAATCTACATTTTCAGCAGCATGCCTCCATGCTCTCATCCTTAGTCTAGCAATTTCATTATTAGCCGCTCTTAACTTTCCTTCCATTTCTTCGTAACTGGCTTTTTCTATTTGAGTGGAAAAAACTATGTTTTTGTCACCTTCAGGTCTTGGTGATGAAAAGTCTACCAACTCTTCCTGAATAGCAGAAGATTCTTCTATTTTTCCTAACTCAATATTGGACTCTTGCATCTTTTTGGATTGCCTGGTTAAGGATTTCTGGGCTTGAAAACAAATGCTGTAACATCATCCGCAAATTCCAGCTTCTTGGAGGGTTTCATTTTCTTTGACTTTCCTTTATCAAATTCTATGACGTCTGCCTACACCAAAGGGGATTCTGCAATATCAATGGCTTTTAAAATATCATTTAAATCATCCTTCAAGCTTGAACTTTCTCCCAAGATCACTGATTTACCCTTCTCCTTTGCAATTTGACTTCTGGTCAATCTCCTTTGAACTGGTTCGTTAGCTGACTGTTCTTGTGTCATTCCTTTAACCTCATATATTTTTTCCTTTGTAGATTTAGGAGTTTCAAGAATAACTACCAGTGTTTTGCTTACTTGCTCTTTCACCTGCTTCCTAGGTTTCAACTTAACAAATATTTTCTCCCTGGACATTACAGACTTGCTGGTTTCTGCTGATGGAGTTCCTTTAACCTTAGGGATAATGCCTACATCTTGATTTTCAGCTCCAAAGTCACATAAAAAAAAACGAAGACTATTCTTTGTTGATCCTTTTGAGTTCATGTAGAACTATCAGTTTAATTAGACCATGATGAAACAGGGAAGTTTCATGTCCTTGAGATTTCAACTGCACTTTATCTGCCATCTTAGCTACACTTTGATACAGGAAGTAAGGAAAATCTAAAGAAATCATACCAGTAAAATGCAACAGGAGTTTAAAATGATATGAATAAACCTTTTGATATCTGCCCTGACAGGTAAAATAACATTGAATGTTGAAGAGAAAGTTGGCATAGCTGTCCTTGATGTAGTTCCTGGGAACTGCCTTGGTTAAGTCTGTTTTTGCAAACTCTGGCTTTGGAAACTCTTTACATTGTTCCATGTCGAATATGAAGTTCTTGAACCATGTATCTTGACCCCTAGGAATCTCTATCACCAAAGCTATGATATTCGGAGAAATTTGCAAGTTTAGTATTCCAACCTTTGTGCCTGAGCCAATGAAATGTAGTGAAAACTCCTTTGTCACCTGAGTATGCCCTCCCTACAATTTTTTACAAAATTCCAACATCCTGCTTTCTTTAAGGCTTCGACAACTGATTTATCTCTGACTAATATCTCGGTTCTTTCAGGCTCTGTTCTTAAACAATGACCAGACTTGTGACCTTTCTTCTCTTCTGCCATCTTTTCTTTTGAATTCCTGTAACAAACCGGCTTTGCTTGCAATTCTGTTGGTCAGCCTCACTTGAATTATGGATGAGAGAAACCCTGGTAAGAAATTACCAAAAGCTTACTGTGCGAAAAATGATTCTGTTTGAGGGTTTGCATGCAAACTACAATAAGAGACTAGCCAACCTTTTCAAATTTGAAATCATCTATCATGATGACCCATAATTTCGAAATAATGAGTTTTAGATGGCGGCATGCTTAAGGACTGACTCCTAGCTTACACCTAATAATGAAAATTTAACGAAATCTTAATGGATTTATGTTTTGACAAGACTGTTCAACGAATCCGCACTTTCGTAGCGCGCAGGGAAAAGTGCTACGAAAAGAGTAGCGTTTTCGTAGCACAAAATAGAGATTTTACACTGCCTACACTACGAAAACGTGGTCTTGGGGCTAATTCCAAAAATTTTCAAAATGGTTTAAGCGATGAGTTTCTAAAAAGAATGTAAGACTCATGAAACATGGAATAAGGTTGTTCGACTTTATTTGGATATGAAAAATGAGACCTTTGAGACTCCTAACCTATCACCTAACCCTTAAAACATAGGATGACTTGACATTTATCTAAGACCATGACTAAGAACAATGTAAACCCTTATTTTGGTGATGACATATTGCATTAATCAGAAATCCAAGATGATAATACAATTCTTGTTCTCATAAGAATAATCCAAGCGCTCAGTAAAATCAATCTCCTAGCTCATAAGCAAGCTCAGGCCAAATCCAGATCTCATCCCTCCTCTCCAAGCCTCCTATTTCCTTGCACCCTTGGTCAAAGAATTCAGATGAATACAATATGCTATGCTCAACCTTGAGCTTAACCTGCATAAGTATTCCTATCCTCCGCTTGATGACTTCCTTTGGCTAATACTTAGCCAAATTTCCAAGCCTCCAATCTTCTAGTTCTTTGCACAATTCCTGAGAGAATTAACCCATATTTAAAGGGAAATTCCTCAGTTCTTGAATGCATGCACTATCAGTGCAAATCAAAAAAAATATAAAACAAATAGTACACTGTCCCTGCACTCTAGTCTCAACTGAGTCTTTATCAGACATGCATGAGTTTTTGATGAGGGACTCTTCAATTAACTGGAGTAGCACTAGTTAATGAATTAGCGCACCAAATGACTGTTAACTCACTATTAGTTCCTCAAATAGTTTGGAACTAATTTAACTGGACTTAACTCAATAAACTAAGTTAACTAATTACAACTCACAATTAACTCATCCTGGACCCCTATAATATAGGTGGAACATCTACATTACTTCAAAAACACTTCCAACTCGAAATTCCTAAGTTAACTAAGTCAACTCACTCTAGTTAACTATTACAAGTTTCTATGAGAATAAAATTTGATTTTAATTCTTAATTTAATTCAAGTACAAATTAAACTGGAATTTCTAGATTCTATTTTTATCATTTCTTGTTGCTATTTTCAACACTCCCTCTCAACAAGAAATGAATTCAACTTGATCCCGATCCTGAAGCTTTGGAATGTTCTACATGCAACACTTCTCTCAAGTGTTGTTGCTCCAACAACTCTAGAAACAAAAAAACATCCAACCTAAATCAGAATGATGCCTCTGTGATCAAAGTCTCTGACTACTAATGTCTCTATTGACTGAAAACTCTATGCTTCGGTTGACTTTACCTTTTTGCACTTGTTGTCAACCCTCTCTACACTCTTCAGTATCTGACTGCCCTAGCCTCTGTCACTTTGATCTCTGACTTCATCAATCCCATTTTTTCCTCCCTCTACTATGTACTTTGGGCTCCCGTAGCAAGGTACAATCCATGAGATAAAACCACTCTGTGGACCATGCCCAATTTCAGCCCTCTTGGGACTATCACCACAAATTGCCCCATCTCACACCTAGAGGTATGGCTACATGTGATACCTCTACCCACTTGGCTTGAAATTCCCCCCCACTGGAGGTCTTTGTATGAATGGATGCCTCCACTTGGTCTCCTCTCGACTTTTCCAATTGTGGCTGCTCCACAATTGTCTGAGACTTCTTCTCCTAGGGCTGCATGTTGAGACATAAATTTCTCTCCCTCTCAACCACCAAGTCTCTAAAATTTGCCTTTATCCTCAAGGCTTTGCATGCATCTTGAACCTCAAGAGCATACAGGTTCTTACCTAGCAGACCAATCTGTTTCATCTGTTTCGCCGTCACGAAATTTTCTATAAAAAGAGCTAATTTTAAATTAGCGATATCTCCCTCATTCGAACTCTGATTCGAATAATTTTTTTTATTTATTTGGGTATTTTTCCACAAGGAATATAGATTTTCTATTTTTTTCTCTGAAAAGTTTGCACAAAATTGTTCAAACATGCAGCCCAAAACTCAAAACTTCTAAATCTCCTCTAGTATACTGTTCTCAGTTGTGATACCATGTAGAAAATCCTGTAGATTCACAAGCTCATGCAATGTACTAAAGAAAGAGACAATAATCTATTTCTAATATTTATAGTGGAAGCCCATAAAGATCAAGAAAAATAATAATCGACAAGAGGAAGACAAATCAATGGCACATAACACAACAAATATCTAGGGAAAGCCACAACTTAAAACACCACTATCTGTATTGCATTAATTAGAAATCCAAGATGATAATACAATGCTTTTTATCACAATATTATTCCCAACACTGAGTAAAATCAATGTCCTAGCTAAAAAGAAAGCTCAAGCCAAATCTAGACCTCTTCTCTCCTCTCCAAGCCTCCTATTTCCTTGCTCCCTTGGTCAAAGAATTCAGATGAATACAATATGCTTTGCTCAACCTTGAGCTTAACTTGAATAATTATTTCCTATCCTCCACTTGATGACTTCCTTTAGCCAAATTTCCAAGCCTCCAATCTTCTAATTCTTTGCACAATTCCTGAGAGAATTAGTTCATATTTAAAGGGAAATTCCTCAGTTCCTGAATGCATGCACTATCAGTGAAACTAAAACTAAAAAAAATAGTACACTGTCCTTGTACTCTAGTCTCAACTGAGTCTTTATTAGAATCGACATCCATGATTTTTTGATGAGGGAATCTTCAGTTAACTGGAGTAGCACCAGTTGATGCATTAGTGCACCAACTGACTGTTAACTCACTATTAGTTCCTCAAACAATTTGGAAATACTTTAACCGGACTTAACTCAGTAAAATGAGTTAACTAATTGCAACTCACAATTAACTCATCCTAGACCCCTATAATATAGGGAGAACATCTACATGACTTCAAAAATAATTCCAACTCGAATTTCCTAAGTTAACTAATTCAAATCACTCTAGTTAACTATTACAAGTTGCTATGAGAATAAAATTCAATTTTCATTCTCAGTTTAATTCAAGTACAAATTAAACTGGAATTTCTGGATTCTATTTTTATCATTTCTTGTTTCTATTTTAAACATATTCCAATCATGAATGTGGAATCTCATGGGATAAACCAATCCATAAATAACCAAGGGAATCCAGAGCTTAAGCCACCTCCACCCTCACCATACCATGATCTCACCTAAACTAGTTCTGAGATCACAAAACCAAACCGAGTTTGGATGCCTTAGAATTTCTTCTACAATACCTTGAGAAATTTTCTTGTCTCCATCCTTAGGATTTCTCGTGTATCCATCCATTACTAGTCAAGGGATTCCAAATTTCCTAAGACCAACTCACCCGACTCCAAAATATTCCAGCAATCCAAAGCTCAAAACAAGAAAAGTCCCATCACACCATGGCTATCCAGAAATGGTAAGGAAAGGCTAAAATCCATAGTCGAAACTCGAAAAAATCCAAGTCAATGACAACAAAAGAACCAAATACCAACATGCACATACCATGCATGTCAAAACTAGCTAGGAAATCATGCATTCAACTTGTTACCTGTAAGTATTCCTGCTAAAACTACTTGATCCAAATTTTCCTTTATTGATCCTTTCTTTCCTTGTCCTTTCAACGCTTACTTGCTTTCCTTCTCCTCTTGGTGCTCTTCTCCACTCTGAGACTAATTCCAAAACTAACCTGACAAAAAACTACTAACTGATGTTATGATATATTTTTATTATTGATGCCTCTAATTTCTTCAAATTTTCATTATTTTCCTTCAAATTCCTCCTCATATGCAACCTATGACCTTTTACCTCCCTTTTCTCCTAATTTCCTTTATTTTCATAATTAAAATGCCAATTAATGCCTCCTTTCCTTTTCAAAGCCTTGCCATTACCTTTTCCAATTTCCCCTTAGCCATAAACACATCAGGTGATGCCCACTAGGATATTTTGCTTGATCATTTAGATTGGAATAAGTGTCCCTTGGCCGTGGTATTAATTTACCTTTATTAACTCTTATTACATGAAATTTTAACCAGGGGCTATTACAAACCCCTTCCGCTTAGGGGAACATGGTCCTTGGTGTTCTATGACACCTATAACCAGAAAAACCTTTGAAAAGAAAAACATACTACCCATGGAGCTTTATAACCCATCTCATTGCAATATTTACAATGAGCAACCTACTCAAAAGAAAAGCCATCATGACAAAGATGACAACATGACAATCATACCGCTTAAAAAAGCTTTATAACAGAACCCATTGTCATATTTACAATAACAATCATACATGAATATGTACATATACCAAAACTAATTTGCCTCAATTGACAAACAATGAAGGATACATAGCTCATATTTGATCAACCATCTCCCATGTAGCTTCATGAGGCCCAAAGTGCTTCCACTGCACTTTAGCTTGCACGGTTGCTTTGTTTTGGAGCATGAGATGTTTCCGCTGCAATATGCATTGAGGTTCCGATTGGAATTATTTGCCTGATTCCAGCTGCAATACAGACTAATAAATAACATGATCAACATTGTTTACATATCTTTTAAGAAATGAAACATGGAAAACATCATGGAATTTCACTATTGGAGGCATTGCAAGTCTGTAGGCCACTGGTCCAATCCTCTTAAGGATCCCAAAAGGCCTGCAATACCATGGTGCCAACTTGGCACATGATCCAATCCTCAAGGAGCTCTTCTTGGGCCTTATGTACAAATACACATGCTACCCAACCTGAAACTCCTTAAATTCCCTATACTAGTATGCATAACTCTTCTTCCTGTACTTTGATGCCTTTAAATTTTTCTTTATAACTTGCATTTATATTTTCATGTATGTCAACATGTACCGTCTAATAACTAACCTATTCACTGGATCACTCCAACTGATGGGAGTATTACAACTCCGCCCATACAGTGCCTCAAATGGACAGACACATCCTCAGTGATACCTAATAATTGTTATTGTGACACCTGATTCCTGATAACTTGGCTCCTTGATGACTCTTGATAATTGTTATTGTAGTAAAAATTGACCAATGTTAGTACTCCTCCCATCTCCTCTACTAATGCATCACATACATCCTCAACATATTCTCTAGAATCTTGTTGACCATCTCTATTTTTCCATTAGTCTGTGGATGATAAGATGTAATGAAGGCCAACATTTTCCCCAATACTACAAACATCTCCTTCAAAAACTTGGAAGTGAACTTAGCATCCATGTCTGACACAGTCTTGTTTGGAACACCATGTAATCTCACGATCTCCCTTATGAAGAACTATGCCAGCTCACTAGTTGAATAAGTAGTCTTCCCTGGAATGAAGTGAGCTACTTTTCTGAACCTGTCTGACACACCCATGATAGAATCATGCAGCCTCGATGTCCTCAGAATACCTGTCATGAAGTCCATGGAAATGACCTCCCATTTTCATTCTGGAATCGTAATAAGCTGAAGCAATCCACATGGATGCTTACACTCTACTTTCACCTACTGACAGTCCTAACATCTAGCCGTGATTTTTCCACTTTCTTCTTCAAATTCATCCAATAGTAGAACTTCTTCACTGCTGTCAATGTCTTTTGATATCTTGGGTGACCTAAATATGTTTTTACATGAAATTCCCTCAATATAAGCTGCTTGAGTTCACTATCATCCGACACATAAATTTTGTCCCTAAACCTCACCAAGCCATATATTGTGAGGATATAGTCCACATCCTAATCACCTATCCCTACTGCTGTAACCAGTACATAACCTCCCTATACCTGTTAGCCTATTGTCCTGCCTATAATATCTGATACCATAAATTTGTCCCAAACGATCTCACTGTTGTAACATGGTTTAACTGCATTTTCCCGGTGAGATCATCTACAACCCTATTCTCCTTACCCTTGATGTATTTGATCTAGAAGTAAAATTCACTAAGGGTAGCCAACCATATAGATTTCTAGGCATTCAAACTTGGTTGGTAAAACATATATCTAAACCCACTGTGATATCTCATCAACACAAACTCCTTCCAAGAAGATAATGTCTCCACATTTTGAAGGAATGAATAATAACTGCTGACTCAAGATCATGAGTCATGTAGTTCTACTTATGCTCATTCAAATTCCTAGACCAATATCATATCACCTGTCCCTCCTGCATAAGGACTCCACCAAGCCCTTTCTTGCAGGCATATATACACACTACAAACTCTTTATCTGGATCTGCAATCTTTAACACTAGAGCATTTGTCAACAACTACCTTAATTATTCCAAACTAGCTGCACACTCCTCTATCCATTCAAACTTCTTACCTTTCCTCTGCAATGATGTAATAGGATAGGAAATGCGTGAGGAGTTCCTGATGAACCTCTTATAGTAACCTTCAAACCCCACGAATGATTTGAGTTCATCCACATTCTTAGGAGCTACCCATTGCATGATATCCCTTACATTTTTTGTATCTATTGCTATGCCTTCCTTGGAAACAACATGTCCCAAGTAGTGCACCTCTACCTGAAAGAAGTTGCAATTTCTAAGCTTGGAATACAACTGATTCTCTCTTAGCAATCTCAACACTGCTTCTAAATGCTCAACATGTTCTTCCTCTTTCTTAGAATATATCAAGATGTCATCAATGAATACAATAACAAACTTGTCAAGATAAGGATGCAATACACTATTCGTCTAACACATAAAAGTAGTTGGAGCATTAGTCAAATTGAATGGAACTACAACAAAATCATAATTTTCATACCTAGTCCTGAAGGTAGTCTTGTAGATGTCATCTTCCTTGATGCGTACTTGATGATATCTTGATCTCAAATCAATCTTTGAGAACACTGTTGCTCCTTTCAACTGATCAAACAAGTCATCAATCCTAGGCAACGAATATCTATTCTTGATTGTCACCTTGTTTAGTTGCCTGTAATTAATGAAAATTAGAGAGTACCATTATTCTTTTTTGCGAACAATACTACTTCACCACAAGGTGATACACTTGGCTTAATGCATCCTTTATCAAGAATTTCCTTCAACTGCAACATCAACTTTACTAACTATGGTATTCTCATCCTCTATGGTGCCTTTAATGCCAGTGTTGTCCCTGGCATCAACTCAATAGAAAAGACCACTTCCCTGTGAGGAGGAAACTTTGGAATCTTGACTTGAAACACATCCTGAAACTGCTATAATACAGGGTACCTCTTGAGTATTCTTGCATCCTCAACATCCTTGAACTTGTCACTATAGATATGGACTGCAAAAATCACACATCCCTTCTTCCAACCATGATTAGCATGCATAGCGGTGACCATCCTCACTTATGTAGGCTTCTTCATTCCTTGCAGACTTCTCTTTTTCCCATTATCATCTAGACACTCAATAGCCATGTCATAAGAATCTTCTTTGGTCCTGTGAAGATACAATCAATCTATACCTAAACACATACTATAAAATCCCAATGGAAGTACATTCAAATGTGTTGCTATAGGCATACAACTCAGCTTGAATACACAAGCTCTTACCCAGTGATAAACTCTCTTCTTAGTACCTGTAGCCAACTGCACCAACCAAGACTCTGCATGCACTTATTTTCTCAAGCCACACCTATCCACAAGGTCAGGATTAACATAACTATAATTAGATCCAGGATCAATAAAAATAGAAATCAATTGATCAAAAATCTTACTGTCCATCTCAATAATGGATTCCTGGTGATCTGCCTGCTTGTTGTCCACAACTGCATAAATCCAAGGAATACTATGACCAACATCCCCAATTCTCTGTGCCTCCTGAGCACTATAGGTCTGAGACCTACCTCATTGGTACAATGGAAAATCCTACTTACGATGATTTTTTCCACATATTCAACAGTGCAATGGTCCTCTACCATCACCTCTAGTCTGCTTCTCTCTAGGCTACAACCCATGCCCCTTCTCAACTATATTGGAATTCTTGCAAGGAACCAAATTTTCTTTCTCACCTACATCTTGAGGTCTTCCCCACTTCTGTGGCCATTTCCCTTTAACTTTTTCATTTCCTTTCAAGTCAAGTATAGGCTCAACTTTGTGCTTTGATTGATCATAACAATGCTTCAATTTATGGATGGACTCCTTTAGCGATCCAGGCTCATCGAACTCAATCTAGTCTCTATATGCTACTATAAATCCAATGATGGACCTTTGAATCTTAGCCTTCTCCTAGTTGAGATATGACACATATCTCAATAGCCCCATGAACTTACTAGTATACTTGTCATCTTTCATAGAAGGCATATGTAGCTCATAAAAATCCTTAGCTCTATCATCAACATACCTCTCCTATAGATACTTATTCTTGAAGAGCCTCTCCAAATCATCCCAAATCAAGTATTCCTCTCAAATTCCCTTGAAATTCTTCATGTATTCCCACTAGATATCTACTTTCCCTTTGTGACTGAAGGTGGCTATCTTGGCTTTCATATTCTCTGAGTAGCTATGCAATATGAAGAATTTCTTTATCCCAAGCAGCCATGCCTCTTTATCTTCTGACTTCTTCATCTCTCTATAAAATGTAGGTGGCTTGACTTTCTTGAACTCCTTAAGCAAGTACTTACCCCTCCTATAAGGATGATGATGGTGATGAAATCTCATGGATGAGGAACTAGAATGATGCCCATACATACCAGTCCTCGTGTAGGTGTATCTAGTGATATTCAACCTCTAACTGTGTTCCCTTTATCCAAACTGTATCCGAAATGAGACATGCTACCATAGGATCCATTATTTTGCTCTTCCTTCTCTTGACTAATCCTTAACTATCCTTGTCTTTGCAACTCTGACAAGGTCTAAAGAATCACTATATTGACCTCTACCTGCTTCTCCTAAGCCCTTGCAAGACTTTCCTGAGCCTCAACCAACCTGTCATTATCCACTTTGCAACTTCAGATCCCTGCCCTCAATCTCCTCAATGTATCTACTATACCAAGAGAATACTCTTCTCCTTACTGCTCAACTGATATGTAGGGAGAGTCACAGGAACAATAGTCTACCATTTTGCTTATCATCTTGAAGTCTCTTCATCTTGAAAGTGTACCATGTCAGATAAACCAAATAGATACCAAAATTAAATCCATACCTCAGTGATGTTTAGGGGAGGACTCATCTGCAAGACCAGTCCACATTAGCAGTGCATGCATAATCATAAGTATGTCATATAATCAACATATCAACATAATATCATAACAACATAAAAACATCATGCATGAACATACCAACTATATACCATGATCCCACACATGACAACCATAAGCATGAAAACATCATACTTTACCCAAAGAGAGTGCAACCCACTTTGATACCACTATGTAATGCCCTTCCCCACATTTACCCCCTTTTATAAGCCCTCCAGGTAAATGTGAAAGAAAGTGAAACTATGATATGAATGAACTTCTTAGATGACCTTAAGGAAATGGAGTTGACACAACAAGACCTTATTGAGTTTCCTTAGGTGCCATAGGATCCCCAAGGGCTGATCCACACTTTCGACACCTCTGTCCCTGAGACAACTTACCTTTTTCTAAAATAGAGCCTAGTCGCTCCTTTGTCGATCCCTTTAAGCAACCGAGAGCCTCTATTTGCTCCCATGAGCCTGCCTGAGTGCGACTGTAGCTTTTTTATGCCAATGCTATGTTAGTGACTGTGAGATTTGAGGTTATTTTCTAGGGCAAGGACCGAGTCACTTCCCATAACTCCATGAAACTTCTAGAACTCATAAAACACATGAAGACAATTATTTTTATACCAAACTTGATTAAGGACTTCACCCAATCTGGTCTAACCATAACTGTCATTCTGTTAAACATTTTGTCAATATGAAACCTACACGTCATGAATGCAAGTTTGAACATAAGGAGGTGAAAACTTATTTCAGGTTTAACAAGAACGATAAATGCCTTCTCACATTAGCTACCATATCAACAATTAGGTCTTGCATTCATTATTCATTTAGTTACAAGTAAAAACATTGAAAGAGCCATGACTAAGAGCTATCAAATAACCATGCTTATAACCAACATATAATGAGATAAATAACAATGAGAGAACAACCATTAAAGCCACATAATAAAAAGTACATTTAATCATCAAAAGCAAGAGAAAATTAGCTCTTATTAAGCATAGGAAAAATCCAACTAGGTTCAAGAATTTCGCGTACTACTCGACCTTAGATTGGTTGAACCAAATATTTCTTTCATCCAATCACCCCTGTGTCATATTCCAAGCATGAATGTGGGATATCATGGGATAAACCAATCCATAAAAAAACCAAGGGAATCCAGAAGTTAAACCACCTCCACCCTCACCATATCATGATCTCACCTAAACCGGTGCTGAGATCACAAAACCAAACCTAGTTTGGATGCCTCAGAAAATATTCTCCAATATCTTGAGGAATTTCCATGTCTCCACCCTTAGGATTTACCTTGTATCCCACCATTACCGGTTAGGGGATTCCTAGGTCTTTGGGAATTTTCCTAAGACCAGCGCACCTAGATCCAAAATATTTCAGCAATCCAAAGCTCAAACCAAGAAAAGTCCCATCACATGATGGATATCTGGAAATGGAAAGTTAAGGCTAAAATCCACTGTTGAAACCCAGAAAAATCCATGCGAATGATAACAAAAGAACCAAATACCAACATGCACATACCATGCATGTCAAAACTAGCTAGGAAATCATACATTCAACCTTTCACCTACAAGTATTCCTGCTGAAGCTGCTTTATCCAAATTTTCCTTGCTCGACTCTTTCTTTCCTCTGCTTTCCTTTTTTTCCCTTTTATTTCTAGATTTCCTTCTCCTCTTGGTGCTCTTATCATCTCTGAGACTAATTCCAAAACCAAACTGACAAAAGGCTACCAACTGATGCTTGTCTTTTTATTATTGATGCCTTTAATTTCTTCAATTTTTCATTATTTTCCTTCAATTTCCTCCTTACATGCAACCTGTGACCTTTCACCTCCCTTTTCTGCTAATTTATTTTATTTTCATAAATAAAATGCCAATTAATGCCTCTTTTCCTTTTCAAGGCCTTGCCATTGCCTTTGCCAATTTCCCCTTAGCCATAAACACACCAAGTGATGCACAATAGGATATTTTTCCCAATCTTTTAGCTTGGAATAAGTTTCACTTGAGCGTGGCCTTATTTTACCTTTACTAACTTTTATTACAGGAAATTTTAACCGGAGGATGTGTCACGGGTGAGAACACCCTAGGATCTTGGGTTGAAAACCCCAACAAGGTGGAGGGAAAACAATAGCAAGAAATGCTCAAGCAAACAATCTGAATGCTTATTCTACTAAACTAGGAAGAAGTTTCCTTACCTAGAGGTCCTACGTTTGGGTAGATCCCGTAGGGTGCAAACCCTCTGCTTCTCCTGATGCCTTTGAAACCTGTAAATTATTCAAACAAAGCATATACAACAATAGAAACGTAAGGCATATTCATGATATATACATTAGATCATATAAATGAATGAACAGTTACGCATCAATATAAGATTCATGAACAAATCACAATATAGATTAATGCATAAAAATGTTTAATATCAAGAACAGAACATCATTCCTTCATTGATGTAAGCTACAAGAAAGGTGGAAAACTACAACCTGAGTCTTCCTCCAGCTCCAAGTGGAACTGTCCTCTGGATCCATCCTTTCCCGGCCTCAACAATATTCCTCCATCATCATACACAAGGATATCTCAAGAAGGATGAGGGATATATCAAAGAGGAAACAAGGGTTTCCAGAAGCTTTGGGGAGTGCAAGAGGCACAAGGATTTCGTCATACTCGATCAGGGATAAATCAACTATAATAAGTATCTAATTTCTTCTCCCTTAAGGCCTTCTCATGAAGGTTTATTTATAGTTCTCCAAATTAGTTTTTTTTTTTTTTTTTTTCTCAGTTGGGAAAGAGTTGGGCCACAGGCTATAAGAGGTGAGTAACAATTAAAACCCATGAAATCCGCCCGAATTTAAGGAAATTTATTATTTTTAAGTGTTTTAACACATGTATGCGGGTTGGGTATATGCTGACCCCCGTGTACACGCTTTTATCACAGGGAAAAGTGGTGTATAGGAAATATAACACTATTTTTTAGAATTTAGACCAAGTCTGGAAGGAAGGGTTGCCATAGGACATAACTAGAGCATCAAATCTACCAAGAGTGGTAAATGGTGCTATAACAGGATGTTACAGACACCTCCCACTTAGGGGAGCACCATCCTTAGTGTTTTGTGACACCTACAACCAACAAAACCGTTGAAAAAAAAACATACTTCCCATGGAGCTTTATAACCCATCTTGTTGTAATATTTAAAATGAATAACCCGCTCAAAAGAAAAACCATCATGACAAGCATGACTACATGGTAATCATACTGCTTAAACAATCTTTATAACAAAACTCATTGTGATATTTACAAAAAAAACCATACATGCATATGTACATATGCCAAAACTGCGTTGCCTCAATTGAAAAAACCTGAAGGATACATAGCCCACATATGATCAACCATCTCCCATGTAGCTTAATCGGGCCCAAAGTGCTTCCACTTCACTTTAACTTGCTCGATTGCTTTGTTCCAGAGTATGAGTTGTTTCCATTGCAATATGCACTGAGGTTCTAGCTAGAATTATCCTTTTGGTTCCACCTGCAATATAGACCAATCAATAAAATGATAAACATATTTACATATATTTTAAGTAATGAAACGTGGAAAACATCATGGGCTTTCATTGTCAGAGGTAGTGCAAGTCTATAGGCCACTGGCCCAATTCTCTCAAGGATCTTAAAGGCCTACAATACCGTGGTGATAACTTGGCACACGATCCAATCCTTAAGGAGCTCTTCTTGGTCTTGATGCGCAAATACACAGGCTCCCCAACCTGAAACTCCTAAAATTCCTTGTGTTCGTCTGCATAAATATTCTTCCTATCGTGTGCTTCCTTTAGATTCTTATTTATAACCTAGATTTCGTTTTCCATGTCTGCCAACATGTTTGGTCCAATAAGTACCCTATTAACTGGATCACTCTAGTTGATGGGTGTATTACAACTCTACCCATACAGTGCCTCAAATAGACCCATCCTTAGTGACTCCTGATAACTGTTATTTTGACACCTGACTCCTGATAAATTGGCTCCTCAGTGATTCTTGATAACTATTATTGTAAGAAAACTAGATCAATGGTAGGTACTCCTCCCATCTCCTTTGTTGATGCATCACATACATCCTCAACATATCCTCGATAATCTTGTTGATTGTTTCTCTCTGTCCATTCGTCTGCAGATGATAAGCTGTGTTGTAGGCCAACTCTATCTCCAATCTTGCAAACATCTCCTTCAAAAACTTGGAAGTGAACTTAACATCCCTGTCTGACACAATGTTCCTCAGAACACCATGCAAACTCATGATCTCCCCATTGAAGGCATGTTCCACCTCACAAGCTGAATAAGTATTATTCACTGGAATGAAGTGATCTACCTTTCTAAACCTATCTACCACAACCATGATAGAATCATGTTGCCTGAATGTCCTAAAAATACCTATAATGAAGTCCATGGAAATGACCTCCCATTTCCATTCTGGAATTGGAATAGGCTGAAGCAATCTGCTTGGATGGTTACACTCTTCTTTCACTTGTTGAAAGTCAAAACATCTAGCCATGAACTCTTCCACTTTTAGATTCAACCAATATTAGAACTTCTTTAGTGCCATCAATGTCTTCTGATATCCTAGGTGACCTAAATATGGATTTACATGAAACTCCCTCAAGATAAGCTTCTTGAGTTCACTGCCATCTGAAACATAAATCCTGTCCCTAAATATCACCAAGCCATCTTCCATGAGAAGATAGTCCACATCCTTATCACCTGTACCTTGCTAGTGTAACTAGTGCATAAGCTACCTGTACCTGTCATCCTTCTATCATGCCTATAATATATGATCTTGTAAATTTGTCCCATATGAGCTCATTGTTGCAACATGGTTCAACTACACTTTCCTACTGAGAGAATATGCAACTATGTTTTCCTTACCCTTGATGTATTTGATCTTGAAGTCAAATTCACTAAGGGTAGCCAACCATCTAGCTTGCCTGACATTCAAATTCGATTGGTCAAACAGATATCTCAACCCACTATGATCACTCATAAACACAAAATCCTTCCAAGAAGATAATGTCTCCATGTCTTTAAGGCATGAATAATAGCTACCAACTCAATATCATGAGTCACATCATTATACTTGTTCTCATTCAGTTTCATGGACACATGATAACATATCATCTATTCCTCCGGCATAAGGACTCCACCAAGCCTTCTCTTGTAGACATATGTACACACTATGAACTATGTATTTGGATATGAAATATTTAGCACTAGAGCATGTGTCAACAACTGCATTAACTGTTCAAAACTGGCTTCACACTCCTCTTTCCATTCAAACTTCATACCTTTCCTCTCCAATGATGTAATAAGATAGTTAATGCATGAGAAGTTCTTGATGAACCTCCTATAGTAACCTGCTAACCCCATGAATGATATGACTTCATCCACATTATTAGGAGTTTCCCACTCCATGATAGCCCTTATATATTATGGATCTACTGCTATGCCTTCCTTGGAAAGAACATGTCCCAAGTAGTGCACCTTTGTCTGAAAGAAAATGCACTTTCTAAGCTTGGCATACAACTGATTCTCTCTTAGGAATCACAACACTATTGCTAAATTATCGACATGCTCTTACTCATTCTTAGAATATATCAATATGTCATCAAGGAATACAATAACAAAATTATCCATATAAGGATGCAATACACAATTCATCAAGCATATATAAGTAGCTGGATAAAAATTAAATTGAATGAAACTACAACAAACTCATAATGCCCATACCTAGTCTTGAAGGTACTCTTGTGGATTTCCTCTTCCTTGATGCGTACTTGATGATATCCTGATCTTAGATCAATATTTGAGGATAATGTTTCTCCCTTCAATTTATCAAACAAGTCATCAATCCTCAATAAGGAATATTTGTTCTTGATCGTCACCTTGTTCAGTTGCCTGTAATCAATGCACAACCTGAGAGTACAATCCTTTTCTTTACGAATAATACTGGCGAACCAAAAGGCAATACACTTGGCTTAATCTGTCCCTAATCAAGCATTTCCTTCAGCTGCAACTTCAACTCTACTAACTCTGGTGTGCTCATCCTATAAGGTTTCTTTGATGCTCGTACTGCCCTTGGTACCAACTCAATAAACAATTCCACTTCCTTGTGGGGAGGAAACTCTGGAATCTTGGCTGAAAACACATCCTGAAATTGTTGTAATACATGGTACCTCTTGAAGATTTCTACATTCTCAACACCCTTACCCTTGTCAATAGAGATATGGATTTCAAACATCACACATCCTTTCCTGCAACAGGGCTTAGCTTACATAGCAGTGACCATCCTCACTAATGTAGGCTTCTTCTTTCCTTTCATAATTATCTTTCCCCATTATCAGCCAGGAACTCAATAGCCTTGTCATAACAATCTACTTTGGTCCTATGAAGATACAAATAATCCATATCCAAAATTATACCATACGATCCCAATGGCAGTAAATTCAAATGTGTTGTTGTAGGCATACCATTCAACTCAAATGCACAAGCTCTTACCTAGTGATGAACTCTCTTCTTAGTACCTGTAGCGAAATTCACCAACCAAGAATCTGCATGCACTTCTTTTATCAAGCCACACTTATCCACCAAGTCAGGATTAACATAACTATAATTAGATCCAACATCAATCCATCAAAAATCTTACCGTCCATCTCAATAATGGATGCTTGGTGATCTGCCTACTTGTAGTCCACAACTGCATAAATGTGAGGAATAGTATGACCAACATCCCCAAATGTCCACACCTCTTGAGCACTATAGATCTGGGACCTACCTCCCTGGTAAAATGGGAAATCCTTCTTACGATGATATTTTCCACATATCTAACACTGCAACGGTCCTCTACCATCACCTCTAGTTTGTTGCTCTCTAGGATGTGACCCATGCCCCTTCTCAGCAGTATTGAACTTCTTGTAAGGAACACAATTTTCTTTCTCACCCGGATCTTGAGGTATTCCCTTCTTCTGTGGTCATTTCACTTTAAATTTATCATTTCCGTAGTTCAAATTTGTGCTTTGATTGCTAATATAAATGCTTCAATTTACAGATGGCTTCCTATAGCAATATAGGCTCATCAAACTCAATCCAATCTCTATATGCCACTGGAAATCCACCGATGAACCTCTGAATCTTAGCCTTTTCCTCTTTGATATATGGCACATATCTCAATAGCTCCAAGAACCTACTAGTATACTCATCATCTGTCATAGAACCCATATGTAGCTCATAAAACTCCTTAGCTCTATCATCATAGTGCATCTCCGATATATACTTCTTATTGAAGATCCTCTTGAAATCATCCCAAATTAAGTATTCCTCCTTAATTCCCTTGACATTCTTCACATCTTCCCATGAGATATCTGCTTTCCCTTTGAGACTGAAGGTGGCTATCTTGGCTTTCATATTCTCTGAGTAGCTATGCAATTTGAAGAATTTATTCATCCCAAGAAACAATGCCTATGTATATTCTGATTTCTTCATCTCTCCATGAAATGTAGGCAACTTGAATTGCTTGAACTCCTCAATCAAGTACTCACCCCTCCTATAAGGATGATGACAGTGATGACTATGATGAAATCTCCTGGGTGAGGAACTAGAAGGATGCTCATATGTACTGGTCCTTGTTTTAGGTGTATCCAATGATATTCCACCTCTAACTGTGTCACCTCTATCCAACCTATATCCAGACCGAGACCTGCTACCAAAGGATCCATTAGTTTTCTCTTCTTGCTCTTGAATTATCCTCAACTATCCCTATCTCTGAAACTATGACAAGATCTAAAGAATCGCTACATTGACCTCTACCTGCTTCTCCCAAGCCCTTGAAAGTATTTCTTGGGCCTCAATAAACCTATCATTGTCCACTTTGCAACTTTTGGTCTCTTCCCTCAAGCTCCTCAATGTATCTTTTATACCAAGAGAATAGTCCTCCTCGCTACCCAACTGATATGTAGGGAGAGTCATGGGAATTGTAGTCTACCATTTTTCTTGTCATCTTGGAGTCTCTTCTTCCTACAAGTGTACCATGTTATATAAGCCAAATAAATACCAAAATCAAATCCACACCTTAGTGATGTTCAGGGGAGGCTTATCTCATCTGCAAGATTAATCCACATTAACATGTACATGTATAATCGTAAGCATATCAATATAATTAAAATATCAACACAACAACATAAAAACATAACAACATCATGCATGAGCATACCAACTGTATACCATGAACCCATGCATGACAACCATAACGCCTTTGCCCCACATTTACCCACTTTTACAAACCCTGCAGGTAAATGCAAAACAAAGTGCTATTATGATATGACTCAACCTCCTAGATGACCTTAAGGAAATGAAGTAAAAAAAACAAGACCTTACTGAGTTTCCTCAGGTGCTAGATGACCCCCACGGGCTAACCCACACTTCCAGGACCTTTTCCTTTGAGACAAACTACCTTTTTTTGAACTAGAGCCATAGTCACTCCCTTGCTATGCCAACAATTGTGAGATTTAAGGCTATTTTCAAGGGCTAGGACCCAGTCACTGCTTAGAACTCCATGAAACTTCCAAAATTCTTAAAATACATGAAGGAAATTCTTTTGATAACAAACATGATCAAGGACTTGACCTAATTTGGTCTAACCATAACTGTCATTTTTTCAACCTACGGGTCATGAATGCAAGTTTGAACATAAGGAGCTAGAAAATTATTTCAGGTTTAATAAGAAGGATCACTGCCTTCTCACATTAGCTTGCATAACATCAATTAGGTCTTGTATTCATTATTCATTCTGTTACAAGAAAAAAACATGGAAAGAGTCATGACTAAGAGATGTAAAATAACTCTGCTTATAACCAACATATAACCAGATAAATAACAATGAGAGAACAACCATTAAAGCCACATAATTAAAATTACATTTACTCATTAAAAGAAAGACAAAATTAGCTCTTATTAAACATAGGAAAAATCCAACCAGGTTCGAGACTTCCATGCACCACTTGACCATAGATTGGATGAACGAAATCTTTATTTCATCCAATCACCCCGTGCCATATTCCAAGCATGAATGTGGGATATCATTGGATAAACCAATCCATAAACAATAAAGGTAATCCGAAGGTTAAACCACCTCCACCCTCACCATACTATGATCTCACCTAAATCGGTGCAAAGAGGAAAAAACCAAATTGAGCTTGGATGCCTCAGAATTTCTTCTCCAATACCTTGAGGAATTTTCCTGTCTCCACCCTTAGGCTTTACCATGTATTCCGCCATTACCGGTCAAGGGATTCCTAAGCCTTTAGGAATTTTCCTAAGACCACCTCACTCGGATCCAAAATATTTTGACAATGCAAAGCTCAAACCAAGAAAATTCCCATCACACCATGGCTATTCGAAAATGGCAAGGTAAGGCTAAAATAGACTATTAAAACCTAGAAAAATCCATGCCAATGACAACAAAAGAACCAAATACTAACATGCACATACCATGCATTTCAAAACTAGCTAGGAAATCATAGATGCAACATGTTACCTGCAAGTATTCTTGTTGAAGTTGCTTGATCCAACTTTTCCTTGCTTGATCCTTGCTTTCCTTTGCTTCCTTGTCCTTCCTTTGCTTGGTTGCTTTCCTTCTCCTCTTGGTGCTCTTCTCTTCTCTGAGACTAATTCCAAAATTGAACTGACAAAAGGCTACCGACTGATCCTATGATGTATTTTTATTATTGATGCCTCTAATTTATTCAATTTTTGATTATTTTCCTTTAATTTCCTTCTCACATGCAACCTGTGTTCTTTCACCTCCCTTTTCTTCTAATTTCCTTTATTTTCATAAATAAAATGCCAATTAATGCCTGTTTTTATTTTAAAATCCTTACTATTATTGCCTTTGCCAATTTCACCTTATCCATAAACACATCAAGTGATGCCCACTAGTATATTTTTCCCAATCTTTCAGCTTGGAATAAGTGTCCCTTGATTATGGTCTTATTTTTCCTTTATTAAATTTTATTACATGAAAATTTAACATGGGGTTGCTACAAAGCCCAAGAGGAGCTCCTTGAGGATTAGGTCATGTACCATGTTGGAACCTTGGTAATACACGCCTTTCAATATCCTTGAGAGGATTGGACCAGTGGCCTACAGACTTGCACTGCCTCCGACAATGAATGTCCATGATATTTTCCATGTTTCATTGCTTAAGAGATATGTGTAGTATGTTAATCATGTGATTGACTGGTATGTATTGCAGGTGGAACCAAAGGGAGAATTCCACCCAGAACGACAATGCATATTGCAACAGAAACAACTCATGCTCCAGAACCAAGTAATAGAGCAAGTTAAAGTGTAGCGAAAGCACTTTGGGCCCAATGAGGCTACTTGGGAGATGGCTGATCAGATGTTGGATTTGTATCCTTCATTATTTGTTGGGTCGAGCAAATGAGTTTTGGTATATGTTTATGTATATATGGATTTTGTTGTAGATACCACAATGATTTGCATCATAAAGCTCCAATAAGCGGTATGATTGTCATATTTGTCAGGTTGGTCATGGTTTGCAACAATTGTCATTGTAAGTACTGTATTGAGTTATGTTATAGAGTTACATAGACAATATGTTTTGTTTTCAGTGGTTTTCTAGTCATAGGTGTCATAGAACACCGAGGGAGGTGTTCCCCTAAGGGGGAGGGGTTTATAACAACCCTAAGTTAAAAGTTCATGTAATAATAGTTAATAAATGAAAATAAGACCAAGTTCATGGGACATGCGTTCCAAGTTGAATGTTGGGAAAAGTACTATAATGGGCATGAATTTCAGTTTATTAATGGCTATGGAAATTGGCAAAGACATTGGAAAAGGAAAATAGCTATTAATTGGCATTTATTTATGAGATATAAAGGAAAATAGAAGCAAAGGAAGGTGAAGGGACACAAATTTCCATGCTAAGGAAATTAGAAGGAAAATTAAGGGAAATGAAGAAAATAGAGACGTCAATAATAAAAAGGTTTCAAAGAACCAGTTCACAACTTTTTAAAGTTTTGTTTTAGAATTAATTGTGAGAGAGAGCACAAAGAGGAGAATGAAAGTAAGCAAGCAATGGAAGGAAAATGGAAAGCAAAGGACAAGCAACAAAAGCAAGGAAAATCTTGGATCAACAACTTCAACAGGAAGATTTCGTAGGTAGCACATTGCATGTGTGATTTCTTAGCTAAGGTGAGAATGCATGGTACATGCATTTGTTTATTTTGTTCATTTACTATCATTGGCATGGGTTTTTCCAAGTTTGACAATGGTTTCAACCTTACCTTGCCATTTCCTATATAGCCATGGTGTGATGGGATTCATTCTTGGTTGATCTTTGGATTGCTGGAAGTTTTTGAAACCAAGTGAGGTGGTCTCAGGAAATTCCCAAGGTTTGGGAGTGGATATGGTTTTCTCTAGGAATCCCTCGAAATATGGGTGGAGACAAGAAAATTCCTCAAGGCATGGTGAAGAAATTCTGAAGCATCCAAGATTATTTTGTTTTTGTGATCCCTTGACTAGTTTTTGCAAAATCAAGTTAGTTTGAGGGTGGAGGTGGTTTGACCTTTGGATTGTCTTGGTTGATTATATCCTGGTTTATCCCATGGGATCCCACATTAATGCTTGGAATATGGCATGGGGGTGATAGGCTGAAAAAAATATTTGGTTCAACTCATTCTATGGTTGAGTAGTATGTGGATGTCCCTGAATTGGTTGGCTTTTGCATATCTTAATAGGATATATTTTTCTATTGTAATATGAGAATTTGTACTTGGTGTTATGTTTCATTGTTGGTTATTCTCTCATGGTTACTATTTTGGTTATAAGCTTGATTTAAGATGTGATCTAGATATGACTCTTATTATGCTTTGATAAGTTAATGAATGGTTGATGAATGCATGGTCTAACAAGTGTTGTTGCAGCTACTTGAGAGGGAATTAGACCTTCTCTATTATTCTCAAATAAAATACAAAGATCTACACACATATATGCATTCATGACTTGTAGCTTACATGTTTACCATGTGTTTGGCGAAATCCCTAGTATGTTCTAGCCAGTCTAGGTCAAGTTCTAGCTTCAAGTTTGAATGATTAGAATTTTCGTTATGAAAAATATGATTCTCGAAAGTTACAGGAAGTTCTGGGAAGTGGTGTGGAATCTAGCCTAGAAAAGTGCCTTAGATCTTGGGACCACAGGCACATAACTGAGGATCTAGGTTCATAACCACATGGATCAATGCTTGTGAGTGTAGTTGGAGGCTCACAACCATATTTAGGTAGTGTCAAGGGTGCAATTATAGGTCTAGTTATGAGAAAAAGGGTTCCAACTCAAGGATTGGTCAGCTAAGGTGGTTGTTCAACCTCTAAGAGATCTGTGGTTCTTGAGGAAGGTCATTAAGTCTTAGTTGTAGAACCCACTTCCTTAACTAGAACTAGGAGCTTGGGTCATGTCATAGTGGAAAGTCAGTTCACATTTACCTGGGAGGGCTTGTAAAAGTAGGAAATTGAGGGGTGGTGTGTTACAATATTGTGGATTTGAATTTTTTTATATCTTCATCTTCTAACCAAAGCAAAATTTTCCCAAAGTATTCTAAGGAATATTTATGAGATTCCAACCAATACATACCAATAATAAGGTCATATGTTCCAATGATGGTGATGCACAATATTAAGCTAGTAGTGTACACCCCTAGATTTATAAAACACCTCTCAGCATTTAGTCCTACTACTTACTTTACTTTGGAATCCATTTTGACCAATCTAAAATTGTTGTGCTTGTCGACTACCAACCCACATCTATCTATTACAAATGGACAAACAAAAATATCTATTGCATTGGGATCAAAACATATTTTGAATTTTGAATTACTTATCATCCATAATGCTTCCACCATATTGGATTAGTAGTTATTCACCAATGCATAGATATGGTGGTTATGTCCTACATCCTTGAATGGGGATTTTATCTTTTGGTGCATAGCTCCTAATTTTGACCTATTGATGGATGGAAAAAATCACCCACCAACAATAAGGGAGAATAACCTGACGACAAGTCCCAATTAGACCTGCTCTTGTTTGGTGTAGTGATTTAAATTTGTATGTGGGCCTAGTTTTCACTAAATAGATTTATCCTTGAAATGATACTTTTTCATTGAAGCTTTTCTAAATCCTAAATGTATTCCTCTTTAATTATGCAAATGCAATCATATATCTGATCCTAATATAACAATGATAAAGAGATTCATTACAAGCATGTCATTTATTACTAGAAAACAAGAAGAAATTCATTATTTTCTAGCATAAAATACAATAACATATTCAAATAACACAAATGAGAAAAAATTCCACATACAATTGATATAGAACATGTTGTTGCAGTCAAATTCACAACTAGATCGTCATCTTTCATCAAGCAATCTCAATAATGACCAAAACTCAATAGAATAATTTGATGAAAATTTACAATGATATAAGTGGATATTGGTGGCGACCCACTTATTCCACTTGGACCCCAACCATTGTTTCTTTTAATTTCCTTAATTGTAGCACACTTTACTATTTTTGGCATTTTCAGGTCCTCAAATTCTGAAGCCATTTTGAGGCCCTAAACGATGTTTTTTTTGGAAAATGGGCAAGCTCATAATTTATGATAGGGGTTTGCAGTCAAAATCTGTAGTCATATATATCTTTCTAATGAGTTATCATATGCATTAAACGAAGATCATATGCCAAAGTTATGACCCCCGGAAGTTGATGTGCCAATTTACCCCAACAGGGCATACAAAATTTTGGCGCTCTATCTCCTAGGGTTAGGTTTTTGGATGTTTACGATATTCCATTGTTTCTTAATAATAATTAAGCCTTCAAGCCTCATTGTAACATAGTTTAGAAGGCATGTATCTTCCACATATCTTCTTAGAGATAAGCTACCATCATCTGAGCTAGTTTATTTGCATTCTCTAGGTAAATAATTTTCAGTACTTTGTTATTAATGAATTGAAGTTATTTTTTTGCGGTATTTATGTGTTTCTATTCATATCTCTATTTTATTTCATTCATTCATAAATATGGAACAGTGGTATCAGAGCGTTATGATCTTTCTTTGTTCTTTTGTGCATGTCCCCAATGAGGTCTAGGTATAAGGAGTTAGGGCTTGAACTGGTTGAACCTTTACAAGGCTGGCCTCGCTGACCCTGACGACCTTCTATGTCCAAAGAAAAGAAAGACGAGGGAGAAGGAGATCCTTTTAAAATATTTCTTGAAGAAGCCCTTGAGTGAGAAAGGAATGTAATGATGGACAACTTTTCCAGATCCTTTAGCAGATGCCCACCGATGATGCATCTTCATCCAACAGTCACGTCAGATTCACTGCCCCCTTCAAGGCTCAAGTAAACTTCGATATCCCTATATTCAAAGGTCAAATAGATGTAGATGTTGTAGATAAATGGTTGAATCTATCGGAAGGTTACTTTTTAGTCCATAGTTTATCCAATAGGGAGAAAATTACTTTTGCATTGCTTAAGGATGCTCCCCATGTCAAGGGTTGGTGGGAAATTTACTGTGAGAAAAGGCCCAAGGAACCCTCTCTATTTAAAACCACCCCCTCTTAGAATTCTTTCCGAGATGCTTTCAAGGAACAATATTACCCTATGGGGAGCTATGAGGACAAGTACATACAGTGGACCACACTATGAAAACAAAGGGACCAAGATGTGCATGAGATCACACAGATTTTGCATACTCTACACAAAAAGTTGGGTATCATAGACTCTGAGTGATATTTGGTGCTCAAGGATTGAGATTATATGCACAAATACATTAAGAAATAAAAGGAGTTTATGGACATCTCCTCGCTTGGTGAAACACACCTATATGCTTCCAAGATTGAACAAAAACTTAAACAAAAGAAGCACAACTTTGGATTTGTGAATCAAAAGTAGGGCAAGAGCACCCCCAAGCCGTAAAACAAAGGAAAAATCCAAGGCAGGGTTGTTGTAGTGTTTTCTTCTTAAAGATGTATAAAATGAACCCACTTAAGATTGTGGATGCCAAACAATCTCAACAATATAAATGGCTACTAAACATTGTAGATCTACAACAACTGATAGAAATAAAACCTGCCAAAATTTTGATCTATGCCATAATTATAGTTAAACATAAAAAAGAAACAGTAATAACTCCAATCATCTAATGGAAAGCAGATATACAAAGAATAGTTTTATTATAACACCCGTGAATGAAACAAATAAATGTTACTAGTCCCCCTCTATGGGATGGGTTCTTGGCTATCCTCAAACTTCTTCAGCTTGTGTAGAGTCTCTCTCCTCTATAATGTGTAAACCTAGCAAATAATGGTTTGCGTCGATGAAAATAATCAAATTTACAATAGTGAGTGCAACAATGAAAATAATCAAAAGTGAATAATGAATGTAATACCCTTCTATTTATAACAAAATATTGAGTTATCCTTGAATAATAAGCAATAATAAAATATTATTAACCCCATTCTTGAACTATCCATTTGGAATACTTTATTATATTTGGTTAGGAGGGAAAAGTATTTAAACCTTTATTTAGAAATAATAAATAAATAAATAATTTATTTATCATCTCAAGAAATTGGTTAAGGAATAATAAAAAAATAATGATTTATTTAATTAGTCCTAAGGGATTTTGTCAAATTTGACAAGGAATAATAATTAATTAATTATTCCTAGAGAAAAATAAGATAATTAATAGTTTATCTATTGATTTTTCATAATTGGGTTAAATATGACAAGGAATAATAATTGAAAAATGGTTTAATTAATTATTCCTAGAGAAAATCACATAAATAATGATTAATTTAATTATTATTCATGAGGCTGATGGATGACATCTTGCGGCCCTTCATCAAATCATTCGTGGATGTTTATCTAGACGACATACTCATATTAAATAAGATTTGGGAATATCACTTGCAACACATTCGATAGGTCCTTCAAACCCTACAACAGTACAAACTCTATGCCAAATTGGAGAAATGCACCTTTGGCATGAGTCAGGTCCAATATCTGGGTTACATCATTATTGAGAAAGGCATGCATGTGGATCTAGCTAACAGCTAACTCATTCGATATTTGCCAGTACTAACCACTCTAATTGATCTTCACAGCCTTTTGGGCCTCACAAATTTGCATTGGAGGTTCATGTTGAGATTCTCCCATATCACTTGATCTTTGAGTTAGATTACCAAGGGTGGAGCGAAAGTGAAGTTTTCTTGGTCCGAGTCCCAACAGAAGGTGTTTGATGAGCTAAAGAACCACGTCTACTTTGCATCTATACTCACATTTCTAGACTTGCAAAATCCATTTTAAATTGAGACAAATGCCTCTGACTATGCTATTGGTGCAGTCCTCACCCAATGTGGGCATCCAATGACCTATCATAGTGAGACACTTTCTGATATAATTTAGAAGTACCCCGCCTATGATAAAGAGAATTATTCTATCATTGCAGGCTTGTCAGAAATGGAAACATTACATTTTGGGGAAGGAGACAGTCATCAACACTAATCACCGACCTATTTAGTTTATACAAACACAACTGAGTTGAAAAAATATCACCATCATAAGTGGTCTACATATTTGAAACAATTCCACTTGAACATTCAGTACAAAAAGGGCAAAACCAATCATGTTTCAGATTGCCTCAGTTGCCCCCTAGTTGCAGCACTGACTACTATTATTAACTCTTGTGGCCATGAGAATTCTAGATGGAAACAACAATACAAAAATTATCTATATTTCACCACCACATACAAAATTCTAGTGGATGGAAAGAAAGTTCTTGCTTTCCACTTCCAGGATGCTGTATTATGCTACCTGAGCCACCTTTTTGTTCCTTCAAGTGAGCATGCCAAGCTAATTTGGGATGTGCACTATAGTCAGGTTAGAGGACACTTTGGTGTTGAGAAAAGTAATTTTATTGGCCAAAACTCTGACAATATGTTGGAAGATATATTATATCCTACAATGCTTGTGCCATCACCAGGCCAACCATCAAGAAGCAAGACTTGTACACTCCTCTGACTACTCCCAGCCATCCCTAGGAATACATCTCCATGGAATATTTGTCTGTCCTCCCTTCTACCAAGCATGGTAATGGTTGAGTATTTGTGGTCGTGGAAATTTTTTCTAAGATGGCTATATTGACATCCTGTAAGAAGAGTATCACAAGAGAGGACACTACCAAAGTATTCTTTGAATAAGTGTGGGTACATTTTGGGATCCCATAGACCATTATATCATATCGAGTTAGTAGGTTCCTAAGCACATTTTGATCAAGCCTCTGGACATTATTGGACACCAAGCTCACAAAGTTGACTACATTCCATCCCCAGACTGATGGCCAAACAAAGGTCATCAACATGATGATAGTGTACATACTCCTCGTATATAAATCCAAGCATCCACAAACCTGGGATGAGATCCTTCCCTATATGCAGCATAGCTATAAAATAGATCTCCATAGCTTGACTAGTTGTAGTCCCTTTCAATAAGGTCTATGATTTCAACCATTGTGTCTGATTGATGCCGCCATTCATCATGCGACTACACAGACAAAATCAACACATGTATAGTTTGAGGCTGATAAAGAAACCAAGTTTATTGAATGCATGCATCACATCTGACAGAAGGTTCATGGCATCTTGGAGAAGTCCAATGCCAAGTACAAGTAGTGACATGATCAACATCGGGTGCCACACAAGTTTCAGGTGGACGACAAAGTTTGGTTGCATTTGCAGAAATAATTCCTTACTAGAGCCCATTAGAAGTTTAGACCACTCTAGTATGGGAATTACACCATCACCAAGGCTATTGGAGGCAATGATTTCGAGCTCAACATTCCCCTATTCCTTGGCCTGCACCCAATGTTAAATGTGGATTGCATTCGACCATACTTTCCACCATTACTGGACACATCAGACATTGCAGAACAACTCACACCAATAGAGCTAAACCTAGACAGCATGGGACATGCCACAACTGGTTGGATCATTGACACGTAGATCAAGAATGCTTGGTAGCAAAATATCCAATTGTATCAAGTTTTCAAAACAAGCTAACTCCTGCACTAAGGCAAGTGGCTCACTAAGGACCAAGTTTAGAAAAAGTTTCCCCATATCATAGAGGAACTTAATGCAATGGGGACCATTGCTTCCTAAGGGGGATGACAAATCTAGGTAGATATTGGTGGCCACCCACCTATTCTACTTGGATCCCACCATTTTTTCTTTTAGTTTCCTTAATTGTAGTACGATTTACTATTTTTGGTAGTTTTTTCGGGTCCTAAACTTCCAGAGCCATTTTGAGGCCCTAAAATACGTTTTTTCTTTTGGAAATGAGGAAACTAAAAACCTATGGTAGTGGATTATAGTTTAAAGTTTTAGTATTTAGATATATATTTCTAACAAGGTATTATACGTTTCAAACGAAGATCGTATGTCAAAGTTACGACCTTGGGAAGTTGATGTACCAATTTATCCCAATAGGTCCCACATACTTTTGGTGGTTCATCTTCTAGGGTTAATGTTTTGGATGTTTATGGATTTTCATTGTTTCTCAATAATAGATATTCCTTTGAGCCTCATTGTAACACATTTCATAAGGAATGTAGTCACCACATCTCTTCTCAGAGATAAGCTACCATTGCCTGAACTAGTTTATTTCCATTCCGCATGTAAATAATTTTCAATACTTTCTTATTAGTGAATTGAAGTTCCATTTTCATTGTATCTCTATGTTTATGTTCATATCTATATTTCATTTTTTCCTTCATTAATCTAGATCATGCAATTAGATAAGTTGTTCAAGAATAAGTTTTTACTTGTGTTTAATATTTAGAAATAGTTCTTGATCAGATTCAAGCAAAATCCACTACTCTTTACTCCTTCATTAAAATTGATAAAACTATACAAGTCTGAATTATAGATCTTCCAACCATCATGGTTACAATCATTCCTTTAACCTTGATATATATGTACAAGTTCCAATTTCATTTTTTCAAACCCATACGTTTTCAAAATTATATTCAAATTTATAGAAATATGCAAGCTTGATTACAAAGTTTCAATCCCCCCACCTATCTAAAAAGGAATTCCCTTTTATAAGTACCCAAGGTGATTCCCTCATTCCCTTGTTTCTCTCATGGTTACAACCAATTCTTCTCTTCTCTTCATGGATTCATTTTCCTTTACAAAAATAGCGGAAACATAACCATTGAAACAATTAAAATATGATTTAATCATTGAACCAATTACATGTTTTATTTTTTTTTAACTCAAGGATTCCCGCTCCATAAAAAAATTCAATTTGTTATGCAAGTGTCATCATCTAATTGAGGACTTGGAAATAATATTTTGTAACACTATTTATCTTTATCTATGTAGAAATTTCTACAAATATAGCTCTAATACCATGTAGAAATTCCTTGTAGATTCAAACCGCTAATTGTAATATGCTAAAACAATAGACTTGAATCTACTCTACTCATAAGAGGAAATAATTAAACGATCGTGAAATCACAAATCATACAATAGAAAGAATTCAATCAACACATTACACAATTATTTCCTATGGAAAGCCACAACTAAAAACCCCTGCTATATGTATATTGCATTAGTCAGTAAACATGAGAAGATTACAATGCTTTGCTCAAACCCGAGCAACGTCTACACTATCTTTATCTGTCTCACTGCTTCCTACGCTGACTATGGCCAACACTTAGCCTATTTCCTAGCCTTCCAAGATCTTACTTCCTTGTGTTTTTCTATGAGGAATTAGGCCCTTATTTAATAGGAATTTTCCTCCATTAGATTGCGCAGTTCCTTTAGGCTCTTCGTCTGACTGCATGCACCATATGTACATTTCAAATGATTATACAATTGATAATACATTGTACCTAAACTCCAATATCAATTGGGTCTTTCTATGGTCTAAAATGCATGAGTTAATTATGAGTGAATCTTCATTTACTGGTTGATCAACACCACACTCGATTGTAGGCAACACCACACTACACTTCAGGCAACACCACACTGCACTTTAGGTAACACCACACTACACTTTAGGCAACACCACAATGCACTTCAGGAAGTGCCAGACTGCACTTCAGGCAACACCACACTACACTTTAGGGAGCACCACACTTCACTTTAGGAAGCACCACACTCGATTGCAGACAACACCACACTACTAGACCTCCTACTAGTTCCTCCAATATTTGGAACTAGTTTAACTAACTTTAACTCAGTTTAAGTTAGACTGAATTAACTAATTACAACTCAAAATAAACTCAACTAGGGCTACTATAATGTAGGATACACTCTACATGACTCTAGTTCGACCCTCAACTTGAATTAACTAAGCCAACTAAGTCAAATTAAATTAGTTAGCTAATACAAGTTGTTATGAGATGTGGAATTATAATTTTATTCCCAATTTAATTCAAGGGAAAATTAAATTAGAATATTTTTTTTTTTGTAAGCTGAGGAGGTGCCATTTCTATTATCAAAAAGAAACCATTACAGATCTAAGGTGGTCTCAACCCACCCCGCGGGGAAACCATGTTTATTGACCACCTATAGTTTTTGACTGCTGACCAAAAATAAAAGGTTTTTAATATGTCTTTCCATGCTTTATACACCTTAGTCTTATAACTACTGACACACATCTGCAAATAAATATAAACATAACCCCTATGCATAGCTAAAAACAAAACAGAGATTTGCAATTTCTAACTACATCAGGAAACATGCCTTTGTTCAATGTTCTTCAGCGACCTCTTGTTGCTTCTTCTCCTTTTTGATCACCACGCCGTTTGCCTCAAGATGTTGCTGTAGGTCCTCCAACCTCTTGTCTTGCATGAGTAGGGTGATTACAATATTCTTCAATTCTTTCTTCAAATTTGGAATTCCCTGCGACAATTCGGCCATTTCCACCGCTATCTGTTCCATGGCTTTGGCCATGAATCTCTTCATGACCCAATATAGGTGCAATGACTGTTTATATAGAGTCATTCTACCTCGGGTGTGCCCTGGGTCTGGCATGAGATTCATCCAATCCTCCATTTCTTCCTCTAACTGTGCCTGGATGGCCTCTTCCTCCCAATGCTCTATTATTCTTTTAATTTTTGGGTTGGTCCTCTCATTGTATTCTCTCTCTGTTGTCCTGACCCTTGTCTCTATGGTCTGCCTGCCTTGTCTTCATCCTTCTCCCATCTCGATCTCCCCATCCTCCTCGGTGCTTCCACGGCAGTGACGTCCTCGTCTGCTGTGACCTTCTGCAATTCCTTGTCTTCTCTGGCCACCTCTGCCACGGCGACCTCTCCCTCTTCTTCGTCTGCCCCTTCCACCCGCAGCTTCCATCCTCAGCCTCCCTTCTTCTTCCTCCCAGATTCCTTTCGCTTCTCTGCTTCCTGTCCTTATTGCATTTCTGTCGCTGTTCTTTATTTCCTGCGTAGTCTTCTCCAGGTCCTCTGCCATGTCTTCACTCTCACCCCCCGAGACTTCATAGACAGGAATGTGGCAATACTCCGGCCTCTCTTCCATTTTACGTTTGCCCTTCGCATCCATGTCTTTTCGGCCCTGGTCTTCATCCGCTCCGCTGCTTCTCATCCATCTTTTCGCTGTCCTGCTACCCTCTGTGTCCATGTTGTCTCCGCTTCTGCGTTTCCCCTCACTCTCCTCTTGGCACCCAAGGCTTCCCGCTCTCCTCGCTGCATAACCCGGCTTAATACTGCTCTTTCCTATTTCACTGCGAGCCTTTTCTCGCGTTCTGCTCCGCCACCTTTCCTTCCTAATCTCTCTCCCCTGCATGCCTTTAAAACTTAAAACTTTGTCCGCTCTGCTGGACCCTATCCCCATGCAATCATACCTCGGGCTTGTTTCTGGCAGTCTGTTAGCTCCACCGTCGTAATCTTGTACCTGAGTGTCCTTTCGATCTGATCT
Organism: Pinus taeda; assembly: GCA_000404065.3. Taxonomy (NCBI): domain Eukaryota; kingdom Viridiplantae; phylum Streptophyta; class Pinopsida; order Pinales; family Pinaceae; genus Pinus; species Pinus taeda. The sequence continues at coordinate 275,818 of APFE031282045.1, read as the reverse complement.
GGTATCCTTCCCGCCATTCCACTTTCCTGTTATAATCATGCTTCGACACTCGCCTGCGTTCACTTGCCTCTCCCACCGTCGGTTCTTTATTACACTCCCCTCCACTTTGCTCAACCCGATCGGGTAAAATTAAATTAGAATATTTCTTGATGCCATTTTCAACATTTCTTGTTTGTATTTGTAACACTCCCTCTCAACAAGAAAGGGATTCACATCTATCCTAATCCAGTACCTTTAGAATGTTTTGCATGCAACTATTTCCACTATTGTTGTTGCTACTGCAACATCTACAACAAAAAAAAAGGCATCCAAACAAAGTAAACTGAATCAACTATGTCTGCAACTATCTACTAGGAAAAATGTGCTACTGCTAACTCTACTATTGAGCCTCTTGCTTTTCTATCAACACTTCTCTGCACTCCTCAGTATTTGACTAACACTAATCCTCCTACTACTCAATACTGCGGGCCCTTGTAGCAATGTAATGATCCATGAGACAAAGACATGTAGGTTTTAACCCCGTACAGAAATTACCTGCATACGAATTCTAAATCACAAGAAAAATAAAAATGTGAGAGCATAACACATAAAACACATATACACAGAGATTTCCCACTGGATCTCCAAACCGAGACTACCAGCTTGATTTTTCATTATATTCCTTTCAATGTTACAATACATATTTATACATGCCGAAGCATCCAATACCATGGACCGAAAACCATCGTGTCCAAAACCATGGACGAAAAAACCATAGGTAGGTTCACCCAACCTAATATAGGGTCCAAAAAAAAATTT